>PVJI01011129.1:0-57373 GCA_004026765.1 Micronycteris hirsuta | reverse complement strand
GTCAGAATGGCCATCATCAACAAAGCAACAGATAACTGTTGGAGGGGATGTGGAGAAAAGGGAACCCTACTGCACTGTTGGTGGGAATGCAGACTGGGGCAGCCATTGTGGAAAACAGTATGGAACTTCCTCAGAAAAATGAAAATGGAACTGCCTTTTGACCCAGCAATTCCACTACTGGGATTATACCCTAAGAATCCTGAAAAACCAGTTCAAAAGAACCTTTGCACTCCTATGTTCATAGCAGCACAATTCACAATAGCCAAGTGCTGGAAACAACCTAAGTGCCCATCTACAAATGAATGGATCAAGAAACTATGGTACATTTACACAATGGAATTTTACGCAGCAGAAAGGAAGAAGGAGCTTATACCCTTTGCAACAGCATGGATGGAACTGGAGAGCATTATGTTAAGTGAAGTAAGCCAGGCAGTGAGGGACAAATACCATATGATCTCACCTTTAACTGGATCATAATCAACAAAAGCAGAAAGCAAGCAAAACATAACCAAAGACATTGAAATTGAGAACAGTCTAACAATAGCCAAGGGGAGGGGGGAGGGGGCAATGGGGAGAAGGGTTTTCAGGAATCGCTGTAGAGGACACATGGACAGAAGTAAGGGGGAGGAGAGAGGCTCGGGCGGAGAGGTGGGGTTGGAGGGGAAGGGAGGAGGGGAGGGGAGAGGATGCAAATAACTGTAATTGAACAACAATAAAGTAATTATTAAAAAAAAGAAATAATTAGATGCTATAAATAATAAATACATAAACCAAGATGCAAAATACATTTTATCTCTATTATACTGACCACTTAAATACAAGGCAAATTTCCAAGAGTAGGAGAATGTTACAATAAAATTTATTCTATCCATTGCATAAAAATTTCTGCTAATATATAATTTTAAAATAATATTCATAGGCATAGGATATGTTAATTGAATAATACTGAAGAAAGCAAAATATTGCTTAAAGTATAGCATAATCTAAATTTCATAAGCTATATGCATGTGTTCAAAATAAGGTAAAGTTATACATCACTTTATTAAAATTTATTATCTCTGGGTGGAAGAAAAAATTTATATTTTTTCTTTGTATCTTTGACATGCAAAAATTTAATGGATTTTCTTAATTTTAATAAAATTTAAAGAATAAAAATTATTAAAAAAAACCCTTCCAACAATTCATAAGAGTCTCCTGAGGATTTTTACAGTGCTTACAATTTATGTATAACAACTACAGAATTATTAAAACAAAACACAGATCTAATTCCAAAAGAAACAGAAGGATAAAAAGATAAATTGTAATCTGATCCAAAATGATAAAACTGCTTAGTAAAACATATTTCCAGTCACTGAGCACCCTAAAAAATAGATTGGCTATAGTCCAGTAAGAGTATAATATGCAATTAAAATATAAATTTGCATAATAAAAGTCAGCTCTCAGCCAACTCCCAATTTTAAAAATGAGAACATTGAGAAAACAGATATAATCATTATTTTTTGCTATAACCATGATGGAATCAGTTCTCAGGGACACACAGGAATGAAAGGAAATGGAGGTTATGTCATTGATTGCTGGTGACAGCATGATGAGATTAATCACACTGGAAATGGGGTAAAATCATGTTTTATTTTTGTTCAGGGCATTCAGGTATATATATTCAGATATAGGTAGATAGATAGATAGATAGATAGATAGATAGATAGATAGATAGATAGATAGGTTTAAATTTATATTTGTATACACACACATATATACTTTTCTCTCAATAAGTCTCTCTTAACCTTAGTCCCTCTTACTCCTTAGTTTTATAACTATTCTCAGTATAAAGATTAGAATGGAGAAAACAGAGAGCCTGTGAAAGTTCATTACCACTAGAAGATAATTACATCAAAAGTTTACATAAAACTTTAGAGAAACTTTTCACCTGACATATCTCTATAACTTTTGAGGCAAGTGAGTCGGTTAATTCTGCTCCCTTCTCTTAAATAAAAATGTAGGCAACCTGTCTACTCTTGTGAATAATTAAGTCCAAGTGTCATATGGTGGGGCCAAATGAGGTTGGCTCCCATGTGGAGCAGTGTGGCTGGGCTGGTACAAGTGCAGAACATGGCATGGAGGACGCCAGGTGGGGTTTGGGAGTCCAGTGGAGTGAGGAGGGAACCTGCATGGGGCTGCTATGCTGATTTCATGTCAGGAAGACTAAGCAAGGAAGTAACTATATTGATGATAATGGAAACTAAGTTTCCCACTGTCAGAGGAAGTAGTTAAACATATGGTATGGAAAAAAATGAAATCTGTGAAACTATTGTAAATGTGATTCTCAAATCATAAGGAAATAAGAGAAAAAAATGTAAATTCTCTTTTGAAAGAGATGTAACAAATACTATTCGGATACTGGCAAATCGAATTCAAACAAGTAAATATATATGGTTGGCCAAAAAGTTTGTTTTTTTCCATAAAATGGCTCTAGGAGCACTTAGTTGTCTTTAACTGCATTTGAAACAATTTTGTATTGTCATGGCTGTCATATCAGAGTGCATTAAAAAAACTTATCAAAATTGGTGAATTTTTGTGTAGCCATTTTAATATTGAAGATGGAAGAAAATAAGCAACATTTTTGGCATCGTATGCTTTATTATTTCAAGAAAGTTAAAAATGCAACTGCAATGAAAAAAAAGAGATTTACGAAGTATATGGAGAAGGTGCTGTTACTGATCAAATGTGTCAAAATTGGTTTGTGAAGTTTCATGCTGGAGATTTTCCATTGGATGATGCTCCATGGTTGGGTAGACCAGTTGACATTGATAGCTATCAAACTGAGACATTAATTGAGAAAAATCAACATTGTACCATGTGGAAGATGGCCAACGTACTCAAAATATCCAAATCAATGAAGCTATTGGTGAAAATGAAAAATGTGTCTTTTATTTTACAGAAGAAAAACACACACAATCTTTTTGGCCAACTCAATATATCACTATTGACAAGAGTTTACACAAGGAATCAAAAAATGGCTAAAATTTACATCTATGAATACTTCTAGTAAGCTTTATGGCTTAAGTGCATGTTACTCTCCTGTCTTCCTTCCACTGGATCATAAAAGTATAAGTAAAATTATGGAAAGTATCTCTCTTAGGGACAAAACAATGGGTAAAAAAATCAAAGGAATAAATATTTTGAAATAAAAGTAGAGGTCACTGAACTGATGAGGAGATGAGCAAATCATGGACAAATTCCTCTAGCAGAAAATGCCTAGGAGAAGGCAGAGGCGAGACCAGGTCTGAAAAAGAAAGGGAAGGCAAACTCACCATGTTGAACCCATTTATTTTCCTGTTCTGAGCTTTCTAATCTGAGCAGCCATAGATGTATTCCTGAGTAAGTAAGCCTTTATAGGGAGATTTAAGGACCCCAAGAGGGGAAAACAAACTTTCCAAATAATAGTATTTAGATTATGAGAATAGACAAATCATCCACATTGTCATGCCTGCAGGGAATCTAATCTGTATGTTAGTGTTTCACTGGTAACTAGGAGCCAATATTCAGCACCCACCAGCTATTTGATAAAGCTTCTAACATGAAAGAGATCAACCACAATAAAGGGGGAAAGTCATAGGAAACATATGTAATGAAAGAAACAAAATAAATTCTAAAGCAAGAGAGAAGTGAAAAAAGGCTATAATAAATACTTTCACAAACAAAATGATATTTCTTCACTTGTAAATAAGAACTGGATGCCATGAAAAAAGGAACAACCAGAAAACAGGAGGAGGCTCTTGGGAAGTAAATATTTATAGGAGAAATATTGCTTCAGTAGAAGGGTATGAGACAAAGTATAGAATAACCAACACTGCAAGGAGAAAAAAGAATGGCAAAAAAGGATAGAAAACTGGATGAGTAAATGAAAAGTGAAGGTTGGTACAGGAGTTCAAAATATGATTGCTAGAAATTTTAATGAGACAAAAAGCAAACATAACCTAAAAGAAATTTTCCCAGAAAAATTTCCCAGAAATAAAAAGTATCCATAATTTTAAAAGAGTTTTCTGTGAGTCCAGCAAATTAAACAAGAAAAGACCTACGAATTAGAAAAATCCCATTTCTTCAGGGAATAAGAGAAAGATCTGAAGAGCATATAAATCGAAAACTTATAAAGACATTAGCTCATAGTTAAAAGGTAGAAAGTAAATAAAGAAATAAAAACAGAAACTTCGATACATAAAGCAGACTGACAGTTCCTAGAAGGAGTTGGGGGAATGGGATGAAAGATGGTGAGGGATTAACCAAAGAATATTTATGCACAACCCATGGACACAGACAGTAATATGGGGATTGACTTGAGGGAGGGGAGAGAGTGGGGCTGGATGGAGGTGGGAAAAGGGAGAAAAAGCAGGAACAACTGTAACAGCATAAACAATAGAAATTAATTTTTTTAAATAAAGAAAAAGCCAACTTCACATTTCTCTTCATTAACATTGGAAGCTGAAGATAATTTAGCAGTTCCTTTAAAATTCAATAAAACTGGTTTTCAACCTGGAGTTTTATACCCAGCCAAATGACTAATTATATTTGAAGGACAGATGCATTCTTTGGATACTAACAGAAAATAAATTGCAGGACATAATAAGCCTTAGAAAGGTACTGAGATTTTAGATTAACAGAAAGAGGAAATAAATGAGAGCCAACACAACAGTGAAACCAATGAGGGCCTTGGGTGCACAGTCAGCATGCTGATGCTGTCAGTCATGAAAGTTCAGGGTTGGCACTTAATCAGCCCTCCAATGAGCCCCTCACTGCCCCACCCACAAAAGCATGCTAAAGAAGTCTTAGGGCTGGAGTATTGACTGCCATGGACCAGGAAAGGAGGAATAATCTCATCATTAGGGAATACAGAAGTACATATCATTAGAAGAATGTAAACATGATTGTTTTCTGTAAAAATATAAATACAGAATGGCAGGAGAGTAGCCGGAAGGTGATGTATTTTTCTATAAGCTTTTTTTTAACTATACAATTTTATGTGCATTTTATTATTTTAGTTAAAAAAGGAAAATAATTCAAATGTATTTAGAACATAAAATTTCAATATAACTTGCCACATTAATAGATTAAAGGACAAATAAATCATTATTTCATTTTAATAGAGGGAAAAGATTTCATAAAAGTCAATAACAACTTATTGTTAAACAAGACTTAACAAACCAGGGAGGGATAGAGGGACTCTTCCATTGCATGATATGGTCTCTACTAAAAACCTAAAGTAAACATTGTACTTTGTGGTGGTATATAATAGCATTCTAATTAAAATCACACATATCACCAGGTTGCCCATCTCACACTAGTACTGAAGATAGCACCAGATGTTTTAATGGAAAACAATATGGAAAAAATATTTAAGGTGGATGAAATTGGAGGAGACAATATTGCCACTATGTGAAGATCATACGGTTGTTTACATAGGAAACCCCAGAAAACCAATGGAGAAACTGTTAAAATCGATGCAAAATTGCATAAGAATGATGGATATCAATTAACATTTCCTTTATATTGGGAATAAATAATTTTAAATGCAATGTAAAAAGATATCTTTCATGACAGGAAAAACACCAATACAAATCAAAACTATATATTGGGATTAAAAATAAGGCTAACAACAATGTACAAGTCTATTAACTATAGCGGAACAACTTGAAGGACAGGAAATGCAACTAATTGAAGAGCTGTCCTAGTCACCAATGAGAAGACGCAGTATGGTAAACATGTCTCTTCTTCCCAAACTTGCCTACAAATTTAAAACAAATTTAATGAAAAACCCTGTGGTAATATGTTTGTGAAATCCTATCAATTAATTCAGAAATGTATGTGGAATAGTAAAGGTACATGAATAGATAAGATGCTTTTGAAGAATCAGAACAGGGAAAGGAGCTGTAGGGGCCAATGTGAAGACCTGTTTGAAAGGGCAGTAATATACCAGCTGTTGTTGGAGGACTCCCATGGTGGAGCCACATGCAGAACAGAGGGTGGCATATGAGGGGATGGGCATCACAACCAATAGAAAAAGACTATCTCAATGAGTAGAATTGACCATTAACTGTTCAACTCAAGTCTCTATGGTCAATTAATATTTGACAAAGCAGGCAAAAGCATAAAGTGGAGTAAAAATAGCCTCTTCAACAAATGGTGTTGGGAGATCTGCATGGCTACATGCAAAAAAAATGTAACTTGACCATCAACTTATACCATATACAAAAATAAACTCAAAATGGATAAAAGACTTAAATATAAATCACAACACTATAAAAGTCCTAGAGGAGAACATAGGCAGGAAAATCTCAGATATTCGATGCAGCAGTATTTTCACTGCTATGTCCCCAAGAGCAAGGGACATAAAGGAAAGAATAAACAAATGGAAGTTCATCAAAATAAAAAGCACGGTTAACAAAAACATCAGCAACATGAAAAGGGAACCGACAGTATGGGAAAGTGTATTTGCCAAGATACCATGGACAAGAGTTTGATCTCCAAAATATATAAAGAATTCACATGACACCACTCCAGAAAGACAAACAACCCGATTAAAAAATAGGCAAAGAGCCCTGGCTGGTGTAGCTCAGTGGGTTGAGCGTGGGCTGGGAACCAGACGGTCCTGGTTCAATTCCCGGTCAGGGCACATGCCTGGGTTGCAGGCCAGGTCCCCTGTGAGGGCCATGTGAGAGGCAACCATACATTGCTGTTTCTCTCCCTCTCTGTCTCCCTCCCTTCTCCTCTCTCTCTAAAAATAAAATAAATAAAATCTTTAAAAAGAAATAGGCAAAGAACCTGAACAGACACTTCTCTGTGGAGGACATACCGAGGGCCCAGAGATGCATGAAAAGATGCTCAATATCACTAGGCACCAGAGAGATGCAAATTAAAGCCACAATGAGATACCACTTCACACCGGTCAGAATGGCCATCATAACTAAATCAACAAACAAGTGCTGTTGAGGTTGTGGAGAAAAGGGAACCCAAGTACACTGTTGATGGGAATGCAGACTGGTACAGCCACTGTGGAAAACAGTATGAAATTTCCTCAGAAAACTAAAAATGGAACTGCCCTTTGACTCAGCAGATCCATTGCTGGGAATATGCCCTAAGAATCCTGAAACACCAATTCAAAAGAACCTATGCACCCCAGTGTTCATAGCAGCACAATTTACAATAGCTAAATGCTGGAAGCAACCTTAGTGCCCATCAGTAAATGAGTGGATCAAAAACTATGTTACACTTACACAATGGACTACTAAGCAGCAGAAAGAAAGAAGGAACTCCTACCCTTTGCAACAGCATGGATGAATCTGGAGAGCATTATGTTAACTGAAAGAAGCCAGGCAGTGCAAGATAAATACCATATGATCTCACCTATAAGTGGACCTAATTGACAAAACAAGCAAGCAAGCAAAATATAATCAGAAACACGGAAATAAAGAACAAACAGTCAGTAACCAGAGAGGAGGTGGGAGTGGATAATGGGGGAAAAAAGGGGAAGGCTCATCAAGGGACATGTATAAAGGTCGCATGTACAAAGTCAAAGAGGGGTAGGATCAAGGGTGGGAGGTGGGGATGGCTGGGGTGGTGGGGGGAGTCATGGGGGGAAGTGGAGACAACTGTACTTGAATAACATTAAATATAAATAAATAAATAATGTAACAGTAAAAAAAAGACCATTAACAGTTCATTTAAAAAATAAAATTAGATCCCAAATTTACACAATACATAAAAGTAATTTGGGTTGGATTAAGAAACACGGTATGGTGAAGAACTCTGAGCAGGTCCTCCTCTGTCCTGGTGGTTAGTTATTCTTCTATAGTTTGTTCTAGTTACTTAAACAACACAAAAACCACCTGAAGCAATGCAAAATATAAGTAAATTCAATTACTTCACATTGTAAAACTCTGGTACCTCAAAAGACATTGTCAATATTTAAAATACATGTAACAGTCTGGGAGAGAGTAATTTCACTGAATATAAGAGGCAAGGAACAAGTAGGCATAATAATGGAAGAACTTTTAGAAATCAATAAGAAAGTAAATAAGAGTCAAATCCAGAAGAAATGTGACTATGCATCACATCTGTGAAAAGATGTTTAACCTCACTAACAACCAAAGAAATGCACATTAAAATGCACATTAAGAGCAAAGCAATTCTATTTCTATAAAAAAGAGATAAGCAAGAAGTAAAAGTAGATGGAGTAATGTGTGGACAGAAAAAGTGTGGTTCTGAAATAGGTTTCTTTGCTGTGCCTATGGGCACCAAACTGGTCCCACTATTGCAGAGATAGTTTGTCAGCATCTGGGAAAAAAAAATGTGCATGTCTGCAAGCCAGTAATTTCACTTCCAGAAATGTGACCTAGATGAATTATGGCCCCTGCACCCCAGGAGATATGCAGAAGAGTGTTTATTGCAGGAGGTTTGTAACACTGAAAGGTTGGAGACCAATCAAATGTCTATCAGCACCAAATAGGATAAATAATATGTACCAGTTGTAATGCACGAACTTGACTGTTACATTTGTCTTTCCATATCAGTGCAGACACATCTCAAAAATAAAATGGAGATTGATGAAGCAAAACAGACATCAGTAAGTACAGTGTCACATCCTCACATATTAATCATAAACACAAACAGTATATAAAGTTAGGAAAGCAATATATCATCTATCCATATAAAATCACATTGGTATACTTTTTCCTTCTAATGGTGCTTCACTCTTAGCACAGAAGTTGGGGTACACAGGACTCCTACTGGTGGGGACTAAGTGATTTTAGCTATATCTTTAATATTTTATGACTTTAAATAGACTGCAATCAATAGTATACAAATGTCAACTGTTCATTATAAATGGAAGAGAGCATCTTGATAGTTATCTCTATTTTTAATTTAAAAATAAACTTAATTTATAAAAGGATCTATAATAATCAAAACAAGGTTGCATAAGGATGGCTTGATGAAGCCTGTCCTTCAATCCAATGTCTGTATTCGCTAGGCATTTATGTTTTTGCTCTTTGAGTCATCTTTAATAAAACTTCAAAGTCATGTGGAGCCATTTAAACTATTCAGCAGGTCGCTGAAAAAGGAAAACTGAATTGGAGTCCTGAAGCTTTAAACTGTGTTTAACTTTGATAATATCTCATTTTTATATGAATCCTTCTCTCCTCAGAATATTAAGCTCTTCAGACACGTTAGCTCAAGGGTCTCCACAGTCCCTCTGAGACATGGAATGTTGGCTGTGTTGTTTAAGAGAATTCAAACAGTGGTGAATTTAGATGCTACAAGTCAGAAAAGGGTAGGACTGAAGTACCAGTTTCACAACATCAAGAAGATATAACCATTTAATTAGGTTAATTTTCCTGCCTTCATTCATAACTCCATGCCACCTTCTTTGCTGTGCATACTTAATTCCTTGATTCATGGCTCCATGCTCATTTTGTACAGCTCTTTTGCCTTAATTACTTTTAATGCTTTTCAGAAGAACATATCTAGAATCTTTTCCAAGTTTCAATATATGCCATAACTGTTTCATCAGCACAGAAACATCTTATGTTCATTTCTAGACCTTTGACCTCTGCTCCCTCTTTTCACCAGCCATTAAATTTCCCTGGAATTAAAAAAAAAAAGACTTCTTTTTTAAAGCAGGTGCATTGAATCTGTTGTAACTTTTGATAAGTTGCATAGAGACCCATAAGACCTTTCCCCAGATGACTATTTGCATGTCTGGAAATTGGGAGTGAATGAAGCAATGATTTACCATGCAGATTAACTGTACACAGGGTTGGAATTTGTTGGATAACATACCATCTTTCTCCTCACTTTTCAAATT
This sequence comes from Micronycteris hirsuta, assembly GCA_004026765.1. Lineage (NCBI taxonomy): Eukaryota > Metazoa > Chordata > Mammalia > Chiroptera > Phyllostomidae > Micronycteris > Micronycteris hirsuta. Next base: position 47,517 of record PVJI01011129.1, on the reverse strand, counting down.
GTAGACTTGGCTAGAACAAGTTCTCAAGTCTTGTCACCTAAACATATGCCTCCCCTCCATTACCTGAGAGCCTAAAAATGACCCACCCACATCATCATTTTTTCACTTCCATTTAAAAATGCAAAATGTTTGTAGACTCCACGTTAGGAATGAGAAATGAATAAAGAAGAAACAGGACAGGTAAAACTGTTTTAAAGATATTCAAAACATACTTGCATATGTATATACTTGCATGTCTCTCCCTTTTGAGCAGTTTCCTTTTAACTTAAAGGAGAGTGAAGCTGCTCCTTGACCACATGCCCTTATTCTTTCATTGGTTAAAGGCCACGTTATCTCGGAGAATCACAGTCTTAAAGTGATTGCGTGGAAGCAGAAGAGAACTATGACCAACCACTAGGATGTGGCTTGGTCTCATTGACTGGCGTATCCCTTGTCTCTGAATAGGATTAGACAACAGTAATCCTTTATAAATCTTTGGTAAACGAGGGATTAAAGAGACAAAATAATCTTACAAATATGTTTCCTGCAACTTCCCAGTCATTTCATGTAGAAAATGGGTGCTTGAGTGTGTGTGTGTGTTCAGTGACACACTTTAACAGACCAATTACTCACTCTAACTGCTGTGTTTTTAATGGTTTATAAACCAGGGTGCACGCATACAAATAAATCCAACCTGGGCACAACTCTAAGCAAAACCTAAATAAGCCATTCTGGACCTGGAGAGTCATTTCATACTTGAATTTGAGCAGCCGGCCGGTCATTCTGGAGATCAGCAAGTGGCACTCTCTTGTTCAGCATTACTGGCACAGCCTGGGGGACCTGGCTGAAATGAGCTTTGGGGAAGCTTGTTTGATCCATCAAGTCCATAAGTACCAGAGCCAATATGAGTGAGTCTGGGATAACAAACAACTCAGCCTTGCTTTTGCCAACATTGTGCACATTAGCAGCCAATCCTTGAGTACTGAGTATTTGTGTGTATGAAATATGTGCTCTCCCCCTGCCTTGAACTCTCCCGGCACTGCATATGTGTTAGAAAATTGAACATGTGGCATCTGCTAAATAGTCCGTGGATTATGCATGAGCAGCTTTGGATAAATACACAAAGGCTACCCTAGACATCCTCTTGTTTCTGAATTGGGAAGTGTGCAGCACAGACCATGGATCAGCCCTGGGGTGGGCAATTCTGCTCAGGTGTTCTCCACCCTGTGTGTGTCACCATGGCTTGAGACCAGGCCCCTGTGTGACCAAAGGTTGGTTCACCTTTGATGTTACTGAGAGGTGCCTTCATTCTATGCACTCACTTGATGGAAATATACGTGCATTCTAGTCATTCTTTAGACATAAAAGACATGAACTGGAAAACACAAAGAAAGCACCATTTGAACCCAGTGGTGTCAAGAAGTAATGTGCTTGTTTCTGTTTCATGCTAGTAGGGAGTGAACAGTTTGGCATATCAGGTAGGGCAGCTCAGAGATTTGGTCACAGACACTAACCACAAAGAGGAAGCATTCAGACCTGACCCTCAGTTATTGGAACCCCAGGGCAGGAGCCTCTGAGGCCACTACGTCAGGGGTGAGTGAATCTGTGGGCCTCCAAATCACTTCTTCCCTGCAGGGTTTGGCAACTCCACAAAGAAGAGCTGAGAATTTGCTGATGTGTCTGTGTCCTAGGGTGTTGCTATCACTCATTGTGTACATGTGTGTGTATATGAGCATGTGTGCATATGTATGTGTACAAAAAGGGGAACTGGGTTTGGGGTGGTATACTCATTGATTTAATGAATCAAGGAATCTGGAAAGGCTTTGAAAGTTATTAAAATAAATAAATAAAACCAAATGTCTTGACTTAAATATTCTGAGGGACAGAATCATTTTCCATGGCTCCATGCTGGGCATTTCCCAAACCCTCCCTCATTTAACTGTCACGGTGATTCTGTGACAAAGTGTACCAGTCAGGATGAGGCAGTATGCTAAGGTGGCAGACAACACCAAACCTCAGTTTACCTCTTGCTCCTCTTGGTCAGGCATCCACAGGTGTTCCATTCAGCTTGGCACAGCTTCCTCCACGTGTAAGAGTGACATCCACAGCTGTTCTAATGTTTCACTGCTTTCATCTACTGTAGTGGGGAGAGAACATGGCAAATCACAAAGCAGCCTTTCATTGCTTCCAAAAATGACACATTGCATTAACCAAAATAAACACATGGACATTCTTTCCTTCTGTGGGGGAGTAGAAGGAAATTTTGAGAAGTGTTGGTAAGGGGTCCCAAGGATATGTATTATCTCTGTTTTATGGTAAACAGTGCCCTTTCCTATGGTGCACAGATAGTGAGATATTCCAAGGCTTCCAAAGCACATCTTTCTGACCCAGAACTCTGTTCCTTATTCCTCACATATAAATAGCACTCATTGAACTTGACTTAGCAGCATGTGGCACAGTTGTCACCCCATCCTTTCTTAAACATAGTCTCCCCTTGGTACCCAGGGCTTTGTTCTCTCCTGATCTTACTTTTCTCCTCAAGGTCCTTTGCTGGTTCTTCCTTGTTCCCTCCAACTTGCAGGGTTTGAGTTCCCCACATCTTGGAACTCTTCTTTATTCTTGTTTATCACATCAGTTTTCCAGACTTAATTATCATCTATGCACAGACATCTCAATGAAATTTATCACTAACTCAACACTTTTCTATACCTATAATCTATATACAATTGCCTTTTTGACCATTCTCGTTGGGTTTTCAATAAGCTATTTGGTATGGGCAATGCCGAACACCCAACTTTCATTGCTTCCCACCTCTACCCAGCTCCCACCACGCCAGTCCCTGCCTTAGGAAATGGCAACTCTGTGGAAGTTGCTTAACTCAAGTATTTTGAAGTTGACTGTAGCTTTTCTCACTCCCTATATTTAATATAGAAAAATCTTGTGAACAATACCTTCATAATATTTTTTACTGCCACTTTGGACTTAGTTCCTGTCCCTGGAGTTGTGAGAGTTTCTTCACTTGCTTCCTGCTTTTTCTTCTCTAATTCACCCTGTATTTTATTATCTCTAATATCAACATGGTCATCTTTACAAACATATATCATATCCTGTAACTCTTCTACATAAACATTCTAATGGCTCCCATCTTAAGTAGAGTATCTTCACACTTGATAGTTTCTGTAAAGGCATACAAATCGATCCTCACTCTAAGTACTTCTCAGATATTATTTTTACTTCTTCTTCCCTTATTACCTATGTCCCAGGCACATTTTTCTTGTTCTTGCATGCACATGCCAATCATGCTCCCACCCATAGCCTTTGCTCCTGGATCCTCTGCCTGGCTTGTCCCTTCGTCAAATATCCAAGGAGTTTGCATTCTTACCTCATTTTGGTCTTTCCATGATTGATTTCTTATTTCATTTCTTTTTTATTTATTTATTTTTTTTTATTTTTTATTATTTTTTAAAGATTTTATTTATTTATTTTTAGAGCGAGGAGAAGGGAGGGAGACAGAGAGAGAGAGAAAGAAACAGCAGTGTATGGTTGCCTCTCACATGGCCCTCACAGGGACCTGGCCTGCAACCCAGGCATGTGCCCTTGACCGGGAATCGAACCGGTACCGTCTGGTTCCCAGCCCGCGCTCAATCCACTGAGCTACACCAGCCAGGGCTGATTTCTTATTTCATTTCTTTGTTGCTACAGAGCATCCTGGGTAGAACTTGAGGTGTTTTTTTTTTTTTAATTTAATGAGACTTGCTTTATGGCCCAGAATATGGTCTATCTTGCTAAATTCATTCTATGCATATGAAAAAAATATATATGCATTCTGCTGTTGCTGGAAAGAATGGTCTATAAATGTCAATTATGTAAAATTGCTTGATAGTTTTGTTCAAGTATTCTATATCTTAACTGACTTTAGGTCTATGTGTCCATTAGTGAGAGAAGAATATTAAAACCTTGACTATAGTTGTGGACTTTTCCATTTTTTCTTATAGTTTTATCAGTTTTTATTTCATGTCTTTTGAAGCCTTGTTATTAGTTGCATAAATATTTAGAATTGACATGGCATCTTCATTAACTAGCCCTTTTATCTTTCCGAAATGACTATCTTTAACCTGGTAATATTCTTTACTCTAAAATCTACTTTGTATGATATTACCATAGCCACTTCAGGTTTCTTCAGATTGGGGTTAATATTGTATACATTTTTCCAACTTTTTTACTTTGAACCCATTTGTGTCTTTTTATTTAAAGCATTTCTTATAGATGGCATGTATTTGAGTGTCACTTTTAATATCCAGTCTGATAACTTGCTTTTTAATATGAATGTGTATGCTATTTGTATTTGATAAGATCATTGATATGGTTAAGCTTAAGTCTGTTCTCTTGCAATTTGTTTTCTATTTCTCCTATCTGTGCTTTTTTCCTTTTCTTTTCTTTTTCTGCAATATTTTAATTAATAATTACTTTTTTATTTCATTTTATCTTTCTATTAGCTATAACTAATCAGGTTAGTAGTATGCATTTTAACTCATTACAATTTCCTTCATCAATGGTCTACCATTTCACATATCATGCAAGAACCTATAATTTTGCATGCTTTCCCTTCTTCCCTCCAAGAATTCTGCTATTATTAAGACACATTTTACTTTTATCTGGTACAAAGCCCACGCTGCATTGTTATTACTCTTGTTTAAAGAATCAGTAATCTTTTATAGGTAGTTAAGTAATGACAAACTATATTATACATTTACCCTCGGTGTTACTATTTTTAGTACTCTTTATTTTCTTTGTGTAGCTCCATGCTCCCCTCTGGCATTATTTTTGTTCTTCTTAAAGAAATTTATTGAACATTCCTTATAGTGCATGCTTACTTATCATAAACTCTCAGCTTTTTTATATACTGAAAAGTTCTCCTTTGTTTATGAGATACTTTTTGTGAGGCAAAGAATTCTAGGTGGATAGCTTTCTTAAAAATTTCAGTCCTGTAAGGATACTGTGCCATCTTCTTGCTTGTGTTGTTTCTGATGAGAAATCTACTGTCACCTTTGGGCACCATCCTCTTTATTTATTGTGTCTCAGTCCCCCTTCAGTTGCCTCTAAGATGCTCCATTGATCGCTGGTTTCGAGCAATTAGGCTATGATGTGTCTTTGTGTCACTTGCTTCATAATTCTGGTGCGTGGGATTCAGTGAGCTTCTTGAATCTCACCTTATAGTGTTCATCAACTTTTGAAAACTTTTGGACATTATTCTTTCAAACACATTTTCTGGCCACCCTTCCCCCTGTCCTGTGGAAGTCCAGTCACATAAACAATGAGGTGATTGAATTTAGCTGGAAGAAACTGGCACCATTCCCAGCTCGGTGTAAGCTCCAAGCACTGCTCTTCTGATTCTGCAAGGTCATTCTTTTTTCTGGCCTTAGGTAGTCTTCTCACCTGTAGGTACAGGTACCTTCTCTCTATAAGCCTTTCCCACAAAAATTGAACACACCCCCTCCATAGTCATTTCTGTTCTCCACACTCTTTATTATTTTCCATAGCACTTATTACCTTCTGACATAGTAAGCTCTAGAATGGTAAGAATTTGAGTCTGCTTTGTTTACTGCCGTAGGGATCCTCAACATATAGCACAGTGCCTCACATACACAGTAGATGCTCAGTAAATATGTATGAAGTAGAAAAATAAATGATTGAATTTTTTAATGAATTATTGAATGAACACAAGACTGAATGAGCACTTGAATGAATAAAGAATGTGAAAAAATAATGAATGATTAGATTTTGAATAGATTAAACTTTGAATAGATTAAAGTATAAACAAATCACTCCAGGAAGACTAGCCATATTCCTTTCTGTATCAGTAAAAATGGATTATGTTTCAGTAAATCGATGCTCTGGTTTCATTTTTACTAAACCAGTGCTGTTGGTGTACTTTGACTGTGTATGCAGAATCTGTCACGGTCTTCATTCTGGAACCAAGCAGGGATCAGAGAAGAGATGTGTGACCTCCCAGTGTATAAGAATAGGCAACTGAGAATAGGCGGTTGCTTTACCCAGGGTGTGTACTGGAGGCTCCGGGTAGAACCAACTGAGATCAAAAGGCACTCATGTAGGTGGAATATTATAAGCCAGTGTAAACCAGATGAATGAGAAGAAAACCAGGCACAGAGTAGACTGGAGAATGAAAATGAGTTAAAATGAAGTGGACAAACTCAGGACCAAGAAAAAATTGGGAATAAGGATTGCAAACAAGTGGGAATACAAAAGAGCGGAAGGAGGATGGGAGCACACCTCAGGACTCAAACAAATTCTGTTGGATTGTGAATTCTTTCCACGTGTCCTTCACCCTGGCCACCAAGGACCTCCGCTCATCACTCCTGGATTTTCTCACACTGTCTCTCCCACTTGCCATAGGTACATTTATGCTCAGGCAATGAGACCTCAATTTGGATGTAGAAAACAGGAGTATTGCACAATTAGGGCCAACATATCCCTCCATCTTCAAGCTGGCTCTTTGGAAGAGGAGCACTCTGGGAACCCTTTTCAGGTATAACCACTAACAAATAAACTCAGCTTCACAACCCCATGTAAGATTATTGTGACACAGAATGCTTGGGCCTTCCTGGGTTGGGCAGAGAAGGCCAAGCACATCTTGCAAACGTATCACAGATTTGACAGATAATGTTGCTGAACTTTAGTCATTTACAAAGTAAAATTCAGAAATGCAGCAGCTTTGGAAATGTTTTAAAATATGGATATTTTCCAACCAAAAAAAAAAGGTTATTAAAACGATTGCAGAGTAAGGAGTCACTTTTTTAAAGAGCAAGTTCTGAAACTTTTATTATATTCCATCTATAAAAGCTAAACAAAATGCAAAAACTGACAACATCCATTATAGAAAAAAAGTTTTGAAATTAGAATCAATTTTTAGATGGATGCTCATCTACTAGTCTAAATAAATTTCTATACTTTCAAAACAGAGGTCAAATGGTCTTTTATTAAACCTGAGTCCAGTATGAAATTACAAATGGACTTCAGACATTTTAATATAACGCCATTTATTAATGAATACTAATGACCTTGGTGAATTTGGAACATCTTACATTAAAGCACAAATTTTTAACTTTCATTTGAAAAAAGAACTCTGAATACTTTGATCCATTTCTCTCTGTTCTTCACAGCTATAGATTTTTGCAACAATTTGGGGTCCCGTATTTATGGCTCTTTGCGAGGAGTCATGATTCATGGACAGTTAGCCTACATCACTGCACCACACAACGGGTACAAAATCTGTCCACGGCATCTTCCTTAATTCAGGCTTGAATGTGTTTTTAAGTAAAAGACGTTTTAGCCATTTGTAGGTAGAAAACTGACACTATGAACAGCAATAGCACAGTTTCTCTGCACCTCAACCATTTGTTCAGGGAACTCTTAAACTCTCGTATGCCTCGGCAGCAGCGGGACACTCCAGGCAATGTCACTGAGGTCATCATTTTGCTGCCTCAACCCCATCCTGAAGTGGAGGGTACAGAGCTGATAGAATTTGGTGCTTGTGAAAGTTCATCCCAGAATAATCCCAAATTACCATATGGATACTTAGGACTTATGTTGAGATCCTCACACTCATCATAGAATTGGCTATGGAACCCAATTGCTTTAATTGAGGACACAATCGACATCATAATTTCATTAAAGTTGCAATTATTGACATGGCATTAAAATTATAAACACACAATTTGCTTGCCTTGTGTAGTGAAGAGTGAAGGAAAGAAGGAAGAGTTATCAAACCTGCTAATGAGATTTGATGATTTACATAATTAACTGTTATGAAATTTAAAAAGTGGCAGCTACTTTCTTCATGGTGCGGTGACTTCTAAGACATAAACATATAGATCCGCCCTCTCTGAGATTTAGAAAAGGTGCAAAAGTGATGTTTTACAAACTCAATTACTGAAAGCTGCAAATATCTCAATTGAAAAAGTGAAATGTTTACATTTCACCCCTCCTTGAAGGAAATGCTGGTGGTTTATGAACAGATAGTTGCAGGGCAGGATAGGAGCACAGAGATTAGAAATAAAAAGTATAGCTTCAACATCAGTAGCTTGTCAGTAGTACTTCAGAGCTGCCAAGTGGCATAAGCACCTTGTCTTCTCAGCTGGAGATGCATCTGCAGGTGCGGTGCTTCTTGCTGCCCTGAGGAGAGGAGGCCACGCCCATAGCCATTTAAACTAGAGGCTGGGATTGGAGCTGGTCCAGTTGCTGGCTCAGTGCAAACGTGTGGGCAAGGGAGAGATCTGCACCATTCACTTCCCTCAGCTTATCTTGTCTCTGATCCAGCCACACTCGCCGTCCCCAAGAAATCCCAGCAAATTGCAAATGTGGAAAACAGTCCTCAGTTCGTATGTGATCTTGAAACTAAGGCAACGGTGGATTTTTCACTGCTTCTTTTGCACTGTAAGCTTATCTGTTTCTGCATGTACAGTTTGCATTCAAGCCGTTTGTCAGTTAGATCCTTTCTGAGGGCTAGGTTGAAAGTTGCTTTTCTGTTATCTATGTTCACAGCATTTACCATTGGGAGACATGGAAGTCTTTGAAAGTTAATAACAACAGGTAAACGCCAAAACCAGAAGGTTCTGAATGGCGTGGGATTCCCTCAGCAAATTTCTGCCATTTTGGTAGAGAAAAATTCATGCATGTTGTAGAACCGCTTCTAAGACCTCACCTGAACCAGAAGGATCTTGTGGAGAGAGCCAACAGTCACATGGCTCTTTCTCCTGAACCATCAAAAAAAAAAAAAAAAAAAAAAGACTTGGCAGAAGGTTAAAGGACCTAGTGTCCTGTGGTGTCAGCCTATCTCTTTCTCCCAACTAAATAAGGAAATATGGGGTATAAAACCACTCATTACATTTCTAGGCTGATTTGATTTCTATCGTTAGCATAATGAATCACCACAGACTTAGCAGTGTAAAACAACACACAGTTGTCATCATATAGTTCTGAAGATCGAAGTCCTCCATGGGTCTCACTGGATTAAAATCAAGGTGTTGGCAGGCTGCCCTCCATGATGGAGGCTCCAGGAGACAATCCACTTTCCTTTCTTTTCCAGCCTCTAGCAACTTGTGAAATTCAGGTTGTCAGAAGAATTCAGGTTGTGAGGCTGAGGTCCACCTTCTCCTGCCAGCTGTCAGCGGAGAACCATTCCCAGCTTCCCGAGCTCTCTGTATTCCTTGGTTTAGGGCCACGTGCTCCATTCTCAATACCCTCAAGTGGCATCTCTCTGATTCTCTGTGTTTGAAGGTTTGTGTGATTAAATTACATCCACTTAACTACTCCAGGATAATCTCCCCACCTCAAGACCCATAATCTTAATCTCACCGGCAAAGTCTCTTCCTTCCTTCCTTCCTTCCTTCCTTCCTTCCTTCCTTCCTTCCTTCCTTCCTTCCTTCCTTCCTTCCCTTCTTTCTTTCTTTCTTTCTTTCTTTCTTTCTTTCTTTCTTTCTTTCTTTCTTTCTTTCTTTCTTTCTTTCTTTCTTTTCCTTCCTTCCTACCTTCCTCCCTCCCTCCCTCCCTTCCTTCCTTCCTTTCTCTCTTTCTTCCTTTCTTTCTGCCAAGTAAGGTAACATACAAGTTCCTAGAATTAGCATGTGAACATCTTTTGGGTGCCATTATTTTCCTTACTTTGCTAGGACTTTAATAACAAATAAAATTTTAAGGCTAATATTTACACTGCATACTAGTAGCAAGTAATTTTACACTAATTGAAAATATTTTTATCTATCTAACATCTTCTGAAGACCTTAATTGGTTGGGTTATTAGAATTCAGTTAAATTGTTAAAATTAAAATTTTTATGCCCTGGTTGGTGTGGTTCAGTGGATTGAATATTGGCCTGTAAAGCAAGGGGTTGCTGGTTTAATTCCTACTCAGGGCACATGCCTGGGTTGAAGGCCAGGTCTCCAGTAGGGGTTGCACAAAAGACAACCACACGCTGCTGTTTCTCAACCTTTTTTTCCCTCCCTCCCCCTCTAAAAATGAATAATAAATCTTAAATTTTTGTAATATACAAGGTTTGTCAAAAGAAAGTCCAGCCATTGTTAATATAACAAGAATGGTTTGTGTGACGCCAATGTAATCTGGCAGCCAAGGAGAATGGACTGGAATGTGCATGTGTGAACAATAATGGCTTCACTGTACTAGTCAGTAGGGGTGGTAGACACCACTGAGTGAGCATGTATACTGTGTGGCTGTCACAGTCAAAATGACTGAACGAGCAGAGCAATGAATCTGCATCAGATCTTGCGTTAAGGTTGAATGTTCCTCCGCAGAAACTATTCAGATAATTCCGAAGGCTTTTGGGAATGATGCAATGAGTGCAGCTCAAATAAAAGTGTGGCACAAATGCTTCAAAGATGGTCAAGAATCTGTTGAAAGTGATCCATGTTCTCTAAGGTCCGCAACAAGCAGAACACCTGAGAATGTTGAACGTGTATGGGCTACAATCAACAGAGTTTGGCAATTGACAGTGTGAAATCTAGAAGCTAAACTGGGGATTCCCAAAACTACTGTGTCCAAGATTTTGATGCAGGATCTTGGCATGAAATATGTCATTGCAAAATTTGTTTCACAGCTTCTACTACCAGAGCAGAAGGGACATCGTGCTGCGGTTGCTAATGACTTGACTCAAACCACTACTAATGAACCACATTTCTTCAAGAAAGTCGTAACTGGAAGTGGATCGTGGGTCTATGACTAGGATCTGTAAACAAAGGCCCAGTCATGCCAATGGAAGTCACCTGGTTCTCCATGCCTGAGGAAGGCATGGCAAAGTCACAACAAGATCAAGACCATGTTAACTGTGTTTTTTGATTGGGAAGGTGTTTCCCGTCATGAGTACGCTCCTCCGGGCCAGACAATTAATAAGGAGTACTACCTAAATGTTCTTCGTCAGTTGAGAGATGCAATACGATGAGAAGGGCCACAGCTATGGGCAACTGGTGATTGGCAGCTTCATCACAACAATGTGCCTGCTCATGCACCACATCTTATGTGCAGTGTTTTGGCTAAACATCAAATGACCCAGGTGACTCAACCACCCTACAGCCCGGATTTGGTGCCCTGTGACTTTTGGCTTTTCCCCAAATGAAAATGACCTTTGAAAGGAAAGAGATTTCAGACCATCGAATGACATTCAGGAAAATATGATAGGGAAGCTGATGGCAATTGGGAGAACTGTGTGAAGTCCCAAGGTGCCTACTTTGAAGGAGACTGAGGCATCCTTGTCCTATGTACACTGTTTTTGTATCTTGTATCTTCTTCAGTAAACGTTTCTATTTTTCATATTACACAGCTGGATACTTTCTGAGCAGACCATATATAGATACACACACACACAATATATATACAGTCACACTATATACACACACACACACACAATATTCTGCCTGATCTCACTATTCACTGACAATAAATATGAGTTCAAAGCTACCATACACCAGTGTATGCCCAAGGTCCAAGCATCAACCTGCAGCATGCCTAGGTGTGGTTCAGCTCTGATTCTTAATATTTTCCATTAATTGGTGCTACCATTATTTGCAATCTCTTCTTTTTCTTCAAAATATTTATTTCTTATCTGTGTTCCTCACCAAAAATTATGAGGGCAAAATGATGCATGATTTATCACTGAGCACCTAAACTTAGTGCACTGTGCCTAGACAAAAGTACAAGATTAATAAATATTTGTAATATATAGGTATATTATTAAGTGAATTAATTAATGAATAAATGGATAAATGATGGATGGGTAATGGGTGGATGGATGATTGGGTGCGTGGACAGTTGGACGGATAGATGGATGATTCAATGACTTTATAGAATAGTTCTTTTCATTGAGGGAAATTTTCAGCCAAATAACTAGCTTCCAATCAAGATTCAGATTTGATGATTCTCTGTCACGCCATATGAGGAAAAATAATCTTTCCCACTTGTATAGCTAATACTTCTGTATGATTTTTTAGCACTTACAAATCCATTGTTTCACTTAATTTATACAATATCACTAACATAACCAGAATAGACATCATTCTCACTTTAATTATTAGGACATGAAGACTCAAAAGGTAGGTAGTTAGAAAGAGAAGACAGAATTGTGATCTCAATTTCCAATGAAATATTTGTTCTATATGAAGTCTCATGATAATCAACCAGGCCATTGAACCCCATGCACATAAAAATGTTGATAGCATATGTGGATCTAAATTCCAAATTTGGGTTTTAAAACCTGGAGATGAAAATCATTATGCTGTATACCTGCTATTAATATAATATTGTATATCAACTATAATTAAAGGCAAAATTTTTAAATAAATATATGCAAATAAAAACTGCAGATGAGTTTGTATGAAACTCCCAAGGCTGTACCCAAGTCCAAGGAAGTCTGCACGTGGAGTGGGACCATCAGTGTCCTTAATGACCTTGTCCTGGGCCATGTTTTTTTCACCATGTAGGGATCCTAACACTGTATTTTCAGGGTTGGAAAGAGATGATATGTGTAAAATACCTGGGTCAGGGAACTGTAGCTCTCCAAAAAGTTTGAAGTCTAAAATTACAGTTTTTACAGTTTAAGGGCCAATCTTAATAGGTCTCTGGAGGCATCTTTGTATCCATGAGAGACACCGGGGAGCAGAGCTGAGCCATTTATCCCAAGTGAGAGAGTTCTGGAGACTGGGGCCAGCCCACATTGTCCAAACTAGTAGTCAGCTTTGCGGAGATCATGTTTATTATGTCCCTTCTTTCCTCTGAACATCTGCCCAATGAGTCTATACTTTGGGCATTACACTGCATTGCACTGCTTTTGCTTTGCTTTGTTATTTTTTCTCTATGTTCTATGCAGTTCAAAGTAACTCCTTTTTACAAGAAAACACAACCACCAAACACTACCATTTTCAGGAAGGCACTTTTCTGTATCTTTGAAGGAAAGCAGCCCTCAAATGCTCCTTTGCAGCAGGATGCTGATATGCCATCCTCACACCCACTGGGAAAGCGGCACTTCTCCCATCATACCCCTCTCCACTTAATATCAACTTATTCCATCATATCTGATTGTAATAGCCTTTGTTTCTCAAGACAGTGGTGTTCTGCCCTCTAAGTGTCTGCACCTTAATTAATTTACATCTTCAAATCCCTTTTGGAGACAATTTGTTCTTGGTCGTTAGACTTAAGTGTCTGCAAGCTGCTACCAGAGATGTGGAGAAGCTTCCCGATTTTGTTTCATAGGAAATGAACTCCACAAGAATATGATCCAGCTTTGTGGAGGAGCAACACAAGCACCTCTGCCGTTTGGACTCAAGGGTTTTGGAATATGTTAATTTTCTTGTTATTGCTTCAGTGTTTGCTTTCTAAAGCAAACCTAGCTGTTAGGGACTATTACCCGTGATAAAGGGTTTCTGTTGAAACCTCCTGGCGAACATATTGACCAAATCATCATTTTCAATCTTGTTCATAAATAATCATCAAGAGTTTTGTGCTGTTGCTGTTATATTTAGAGAAGAAATAAGAGAAGGACAAGGAGGAGGAAGAGGGCCAGGCTGGTGTAGCTCAGTGGATTGAGCGCGGACTGGGAACCAGACAGTCCTGGTTCGATTCCCAGTCGGGGCACATGCCTGGGTTGCGGGCCAGGTCCCCCGTGAGGGCCATGTGAGGAGCAACCATACATTGATGTTTCTCCCTCTCTTTCTCCCTCCCTTCTCCTCTCTCTAAAAATAAATAAATAAAATCTTAAAAAAAAAAGGAGGAGGAAGAGGAAGAGGAGAAGAACACATACTTTAGATTTCTTCATAGCCTTCAGGCTAAATTGGCTTAAGTTTCCCTTTGATCTTCCTCAAGAAAACTTTATATTGACTGTCTGAGTATAAGTCTAAGCAGGTCTTAGACTTAATGACCCCATAAAGTGCTCACATTTGGAAAGAACCTGTTCTGTGTCTATATGTGAGAGCACTGGCTGCTTACAAATGTGGATGTGGGGTTGCTATGGATAAATGATGACTTTTGCCAACAGCAAAAACCTATTCATGTCTAATTTATGTGGAAATGGAGCAGCTGGCATTTTGGTCAGCTGAATGAGCACATGGTGGTCTGTCATCATAATGTATCAGAGGTCTTAGTGGAATCAAATGCATAAACATGTCCTGATTTCATGTGACAAAAATACCTTTGGTCATAGTTACATAAAAGACACATCAGATGGATCCTAGAGCAGGGATGGTATTGCTGTTGTTGTTTCCTCTACCTCAGCTGGTTCTTGGCCTTGGACCAGAATACCAGAACACAGTGCCTTGTGTCTGCTTCTCTGGGCCTAACTGATAGGCTTATTCACAACTAATATCATGAAAGACTTTCCAAATGACAGCAATTAGCAACAACAAAGAAGTCGAATTGTGCATGTTGTAGGTGATTTCTATTTCCCACAGTGACACTCACTGTAATGGGCACTGGACAGTCTCAGAGACATTGTGAGTGGCTACTTAGAGATGGCACAGCCCAAGATACAATGCTGAGCTGCCCTACTGGATTCTGTGTGCCGAATGTGGTATTAGAGCAGTCTCAATAGCAACTATCCCCGCTTATTATAAGAAACAACTCTTATTCTAACACCATTAATTTTAAAAATTAATTGATTGGACCAAAAACTAGTCATTTGGCAGGATACCGGTTATCTCTGTTGGCTCATGTAAGTGCTGCCTAGAGGAAGCTAAGCAGACTAAACTGCCTTTTTAGACTCTTCAAGCTCTTATAACTTTAATACTTAATAATTAATACATAATTGGACAGTTTGATAAATTGCAGAAACTGTTTACGTTGAAACTGTCTAAAAACATGTTTCTCTTTTTACACAAGAAAAGTGGCTCTGCCAATGGAAACCACCAGAGTGGAAAGCTTATGTGTAAAAACACATCATCTGCCCTGGCTGGTGTAGCTCAGTGGATTGAGCGTGGGCTGCGAACCAAGGGATGGCCAGTTCGATTCCCAGTCAGGACACATGCCTGGGTTGCAGGCCAGGTCCCCAGTAGAGAGTGCATGAGAGACAACCACACATTGATGTTTCTCTGCCTCTCTTTCTCCTTCCCTTCCCCTTTCTAAAAATAAATAAATAAAATCTAAAAAAAAAAAAAAACACACATCATCTTTTTCTTCACCTCCGATTCCCCAACATGTAAATGCATACCCTGAACTGTACACTCACTTTCATATTGCTTTTCTATGGGCGAATATTACTAACTAGATGGCAGATGTAGCAATAGCTTATCCTTCCATCTCTGGGCTCCTTAAAGGAGGGGTCATGTCCTATGTTCAGTTTGCATTACCTATCATAATGTAGATTCCATCTATCTTTCTGCCTATCTATATATTTCTTTCCATCCATCCATCCATCTATTTAAATAGTCAAGTAGTTGTAATTTAAAATAATGAATAGATGAATTCAGAATAAAAACATAGAAAGCACAGTCTCCATAATATTGTAAAAGGGATTGTGCACAGTTTTCTTATCTCAGGAAATTTCTCTAGCTTCTAACATTCAGAGAGGCATAGCTTCAGTCAAGAGGCCCTCTGTGATCACTGAGAATGTGGAAAGATAAACTCAGGAGATGTGAGAACTTGCCAGGCTCACGGAGCTTCTCACTGGCCTGCTGGAACTGGAATGTGTTTTAACTTGACCATATTGCCAATAATTATGTCAATGGTATATCATTCACAAGAGGATGTCAAAATTAATTAAACATCACTTTTCTGTCCCAACAGGAAGATTTTCTATTTTAACATGATTTGCATGGCATGCAGCACCACAGATATTAGAGGAAGTTTTCAAGTTATTCCTCATGATTGCTATCCCAACCAAGATGGCCAAAGGAAGCCCAGGAAACCAACAAAAGAACATCTGACCCAAATGTGGGGGAGGGGGTAAGGACCCAGTGAGGCTGCAGGAAGAGTTAGTGCCAAGGGACAGAAATGGCTGATCTTGTCCACTTCATCACCGCCCATTTAACCCTTGGCTCTCTGTTCATGATGAGAAGTTTATACTCTCCTGGTTTCATTAGTTGAAATGATCTCCCAACAATCAAAGGCTGTTTTCTTTGGTAATGAGACCCTTCACTCATTATTTCATCCCTACTTCTGCTTTTATTTTATGGTATTCAAGATTATACATGATATCATCTCATTAATTCATTGCTGACAGGAGCAAATACTTGGAAATGTATAATTATGATGACTTTGGCACAAATCTTTGGCAGAATATGGGAGATTTTGTCTGTAATTCAAAAGTATCTGTGCCTATGGAAACCTTTCAGAAAGCAAGCCACCAAATTGCCTCTAACTACTTTCATTATGTTGAATAATCTTCTAACCAAAGTGGACCAAAGTGGTGTGTGTAGTATTACAAAGGATGTAAAAATGGCTACAGCCAGATGGCTATCCAGATATTTTTCAAGTGTTCTGGACAGCATTATTTTGCAAAGCACAGTAGACAGAGGTTTTTAACTGCCCCACAGCATCCTTAGTAAGAAGGGCTTCTCATTTGGGAGAGAGGCTCACCGAAATCTCTTCAAACATTGATTGCCTCATGCCAAAGTACAAATATCATCAAAAGCTCCTCTGTGGTAATAATTGCTAGCAGGAGAGCTTTGTGCATTAAGAGAAAAAAAAAGACTCTGGGTAGCTATCTAAGCCACACTTATTAAAACACAAAAGTTTGATCCAATAAGCTCAGAGTTTTAGAAATAATTTTTACTCAACCAAGAGGAACAATCTCCAAATAGAGAGCTAAGATGAAATGGCCCCCTCTCCACAATGCGTGTGTCATCAGGTGCACAATTAGCGAAGACATCCCAGGGACTTGTCACGGCTGAGCTAATGGTAGGATAAGCTCTGTTATCAGCCTAAAACTCTAACCATAAGTGAATGCAGTAAAACATCTATAATCATCAATGAGAATAAAATGTCTCTGAGCTTCATACTAAATTATGTAATGTACTCCCATTAATCAAAACCCCAGATATTTCTCCCCACTCAGCTTTACACAACTCCATAAAAACCACATTAAGTAGTTTTATGAAGTATTGTGATGATGCTCCAGACACAGGTAATTTCCTAGGTATTTAAGATCCCAACCAGTTATTGAATTAAACTGTGAGAGTGCAGGGAATCAGAGAAGCTACAGAATTTACATATCAATGTCACTGTACTTCAGAAGTCAGGATAATGTCTGTTTTTAATGTTAGTACAGTAAAATTTGGATTGGGAGATCAACTCTCCTCCCAAGTGTCTTCACATATTGCATCATTTTTTACACATAAAGATAATTTTTCCCAATTAAAGTTTTTTTTCACATCACCATAACAAGAATTGTGAGTAAATTCTTCTGCAAGATACAGAATTAGAATTGGCCTTTTAATATGGACCATTCATTTGCTTAGTCAATGAGTATTCATCAAATTTCTCTTTATCATGGATTTCAAGAGATATAAGGGTAAAGAAAGGAAAAGATATGGTACTGTCCTAGAGTGGCTCTAAGGCTAATTGAGAAGGTATGGCATGAAAAAGGGAAGAAACGGTGAACCAAACACAACTCTCTTGATAAGAAAAACACAAGTAGAACCGTGCTAGGGAGGTTCCCCACCTTCTCTCCCTGCTGCCATAACACGGCCTTAACAGCCTCACAATTATACTGCCACCCCATTAGCTTCCATTAGGCTCTCCTATTTCAATATTTGACATTAACAAAAAAACACTTACAAATACCAATGTGCGACGCATTTTACCAGTATACCTCTGCAAAGATCAAAGAAACGTCAAAGGTCTCTCCCCAGGTGAATGGTCTCTGTCCATTGGTTTTCTAAACTGATTCTTCTTTCTTCTCTACTTTGGAAAGAAATTCTAATTTATATATTGCTGTAAATTCCTCTGGCTTTTGATAATTCTCTTTAACTCTTCTAATGAGACTTCCAAAATAATTATTTCAGTGCACCTCTGACTTGTACAAAACGATGACACTTACTATTTTTAATCTGTTCCTCAATACTGCTCTAGTCTCTTCCACCAGGCTCCTGTCATTCTAAACATTTCCCAGGCTGCCTTCCATGGGCAGGAAACAAGAGCAAGTGGGCAAAACTATTCTTGATTTCCACCACCACTGTCAGTGCCAATATTCCCTAAACCTGTTCACTATTTCCCTTATCTCCCCAATTGGAAATAATGACTTTGCAGTGTGAAACCAGAGGATACAAGTCTCAAGGCCTCCCTAAACACACCCCGAATTTTGCATTTGTGAACTTTTATAGTGACCAAAATTTTTTTAGAAATTGTTATGTGACTTATGTAAGTTTTACAGCTTGTCAATATTTACTTTTTTTTTTCTGATACTTGGAAAATGACACATTCCATTACAGCTGCTTCTTTTATATTGCAGACCATTTAAAGTAAATATTTTTCTATAAGTATCTTACATGAAATAGTGATGAAATATTTACCTTTTAGCCAGTGAATGATTTATGGCTAAGAGGGAGGCAATTCACACACAACAAAAAAAATGAAGGTTATTTTGTTTTGCCAGTGAAATGTTAAATGATCCATTATAATCTTTTTGTGTATGTCTTAAATGTTTCTGTTATCACTAACAAATGTGACTTTTGTAGATTTTACTATTATGGAGGTAATTATTTTAAGAAGATTTTCTTCTTATTTCAGGGGTAGCACGCTTGAGTAAAAATGTAAGTGGAAAAGTCGAAGAGCTCCATGATTCAAGCACATGTCAGGAAAACTCCTAGCACAACAGTGGGACTCACTCTTAATTACTAATATCAGCAGGACACCAGGACAGAGTGCCCAACACCTTGGAAATGGTGTCCTTCCTCTGGGTGGCAGGCACGGACCTGCACAGGCCCTAGTGGATGTCGGTAAATGCTTGGACACCTCCAGGCCTGCCTGGAGGGCTGCACCTGCATGCAGGGCCTCCTGGCCACCCATTCACCTCAGAGAAGAGGGGTCCTGCCCACTGTGCCAGGACAAAGAATCTGGCTGAGGGAGGGTGATTCTCAGTACAGTTTGCATCCATCCTGTCCTCCCCTGACCAAAGCAACCCAGAGATGCTTTTGGAGGTGCCAGGTAAAGGTGGAGCTACAGGTAAATCCTGAAAGAATCCATTTCCCTTAAAACATAAGATGTCCTGCAACCCAAGCAGCTAGCTCACTTTGGTAACCAGTTGTCATTTCCAATTGGTTGCATGCATGCTTATTCTTCCTACCTGTCTGTAGAAAGCCACTTCGTCAGGCTGAATGTCCAGGGGTGGGAACCACAGCAGCAAGAGTGCTTGGACCAACTTGTGGGTGGGGACACCTGGCTCTCAGAGCCAAGCACAGTGGAAACTGGCAAGGTGGTGACAGAAAGATGCTACTTGGTGGGAGGCCAGTTTGAAGGAAGAGCACAAAGCACACACCTCTTGGGGCCTCCCAGAAATTCACGAGATATGTTTTGTTTCTGGGTCATCAGGAAGAGGCAGGAGCTGCAAGCATGTGTGACTATGGGCCACTTGTGTCTTGGGTGAGGCTGGGGATCCCAAGTTGCTCTCACTACGCTAATGGGATCTGGGATGAGCCAGACACGGCCAGCTGGTGAGTTCCAGGCCCTGCAACAAGAGGGTCCAGGGCACTTAATGAACTAAAAGTGGAAAGCGAAATACATGGTCAGCATTCCATACAGCAGGTGGGATAAGAGGAGTCGCCGGGAAGTTTTCTCCTCATGAACATAACAAAGTTAGAACCAGGAACCAATTTCTGCCTTGGAGTTAAGATTTTAATAAAGGGGAATGGTGTTAGTGATCATTATTAAATCACGGGAGATTGTGTTGGGACACAGTTAAGCACTTTGGGGTTACCAGAATGTGTTGCACAGGCACTGGTATAGTCACCCATGAGTGTAAATTCCCGAGTAGCCTGGGTACCTCTCCACAACTACTCACCCACACCAGCCTCGGTAATCACCAGACAGCACCTGGGATTTTTTGTTAGTTTAAATCCACACGATATGGGTCGTTCCGTGCATTCTTACAGATTCCACAGCGGTCACTTCTAATGGGGAGTATAAGACATGGCACCGCTCCCAGTATCAGGGGGAAGAAGAGGATTTGGCCTTCAGCAATGAGTCCACCATCCGCAATACGCAAGTCATAAAACCAGCCCCCAAACCCTGCTCTCAGGACCCCAATCTTTTGCCTAGGGCTCCACCTCTTAAACAGTTGACCTCAGAGTTCCAAATAGTAGCCAAGAGGCATTAAACTATGACAAAGGCCCCAAAGGTGAGAAAAGATTGAATAAAGAAATACTTAGATGAAAGTCACACCTTTGCCTTAAGAACACTCATTTATCTCAAACAAACAAAAACAAAACAGGTTTTAAAAGCTCATTCAGATAATACCATTTTAAACGATGATGACGTAACTGTTTGTTTCTGTACATTTCCTTGTAATTTCATCCACCATCCTCAGCTTATTTTCCATGAATAATTCCTATTTTAGAATTTGTGCTCATCTGTGTTCACTCCACTGCGAGTTTTGCCATCTTGATTATTTCTCCCCCAGCCCCATATTCCAGACCATGGAGCACTATTTCCATAATATTCCAGGTGTTCAGGTCCAGTTTCCACAGCAAGAGAGAAAGCATCCAAGGGTAGGAACTTCTCACAACACTCAGAATAGAGAAAAATCTGTAGAAAACACTTTAAGATACTCATCAACTTTCCTGAGCATTTGAAAGAAGAGGTCTTTGTCCTTTAGTTAACATCTGTTCAATAAACTCTCTCTTTGAAATGTTCTGCCCTCTAGATGGACCTGCACTTACTAGTAAGGTATTTATCAACTGCACTTGAAGTCATATGTTTTAAAGCCCCAGGATCTTGTAATGACAGAAAATTAGAAGTCTATAACCAGCAGTTTTTGTGCAACTATTTTTTTAACAGACTTTAACGGAAGTAAGCACTGCGGAAATTATGTAAGAGCTCTTTCTAAGTGTGCCATTCAAAACAACGGGATGCGATTCTTGGAGCACAATTCATGTTACAGGCACTTCCAGGTGAAGTGCCCCAGACACATAAAGTTAGGAGGGTGTGGTCTTATGTAACAAGAAGACAGGCCATCCTGGACCAAATATTAAGATTATGAGTGGGCAATTTGAGCAGATCAAACCAAAAGAGAGAGCACGCAGATCCATTCCAAGCAGAGCCCTGGGTTCGCACAGACACCTGAGACTTCTTTTCCACCATAATCTTCCCAAAGTCCTTTTTCACGTATCACTTCTGCTCTGATGGCCGGTGCAATGTTTCCACAGGGGACCCACCCCTGCTCCAAGAATCTTACCACTCCAGTGGTCTCAGAGGTTGATGAATTCAAGAGAAGTTAAACATGATTGCACACAGCCCCACTCTTATCCTGTGCCCACTTGCTTACCTGTCTGCCATCGGAATTGTTTGCCCATTTAACAAAAGGCATTAAAACGTGATTGGGGTCTCTGGGCACTCATGCACAAGTGCCACTTCTTGAGCAAGACTGTCACCTGGCAAGACGCTGTCATCATCAGTCCCTTGTGGGTGGCGGCAGTGCTAGTTATTCCTCCTGTTAGCGAAGGTCGAAGGGCTGCTTGAGGAGCTTTTTACTCTATGGGAGGACAGGGCCTGGAAGTGCTGCTTTGCACATTGTCAATATTTAGAAGACCCACAATGCCTTGCTACCTACCTAGGCAGCAGTATCAGTGGTCCTAACAATTGGCATCTATCCATTCAGAAATTCTAGCATCCTTTGAGATGCAAAACCATCAATTATCTTTTGACTATGAGCAGATTATTTTAAAAGCTATGTATCTCTTGACTTGCTTTGGAGTTCAATTTGATGAATAATTCCTTAGAGAGGGGAAGCAAAGAAGTAAAACAATATTTGAAGAGTTCCAAGTCTGTAAAGTGCCTCATTGTGCTCACAGAAGAAATCTGTGGGTCTAAATTGTGCAAATGTGTTTAATTCCTGTTTAAAGGGCTTCCGTTTAAATCCTCGACTTATCCCTAAAGCAAGATAAAATTACCAAAGACATTTGGGGAATTCGACACATAAAATCCTTCTTAGAGAATTCCTGTTTGCAATAATAGGATTGCAGGAGACAGACATAGATAGAGAGATCAAGAAAGGCAGGGATCCCATATATTTGAGTGCTACATATCCAGTAATATTGTTTTTTTGAGTCTTTACCCCAAAAGAGATGCCCTGGACTTCCAGATATCGCTATTGAGAAAATTCGTGTAGCTCCAAGAGGACAAGCTGGTCAAGCATTTAGAGCACTTCACCAGAATCTCACTTTTAGTGATGCAACCGCAATGAGTGTAGGTTTGTAATTAGGAAACAGAACAGATGGTGAAGACTTAGTTTAAAGTGTTCATTAAAATAACCTACACTGCCAAGTGACTGTTCCCTGCCCCGAAGCTGCCGCTCAGTTGAAATGTGCTGCAGGGAGATGAGATGTAGGAAAAGAGCTCTGCAGAACCAAACAAGCAGAATCGTTTCCCCATTGTCTGCCAATTTCCAGACCTGTGCAGCTGGAGCCTAAAAACGGTTACAGAATATCTGAAACTCTCTTCAAATTCCTTGGCAAATACACACCATCTTTAGTGCTGTGTCAAGAAATGCAGCTCCCCTGCCTGTTAGAGGCAGCTTTGTGGAGAGACCTCAGTCATCTCCCTTTGTGGTATCTGCACTCGTGAGTGTGGGCTGGACTTACCGGCTTCTAACAAATGCAGCAGACAGTGATGGGATGTCACTGCTGAGATTAGGCTGCAAGAACGCTGCTTCCATCCTGGGCGCAAGTCTCACTTGCCTAGAGGGAAGCCAGCTGCCTTGTTGTGAGCTGCCCTACAAAGAGGCCCAAGTGCGAGGGACTGATGTCTCTGGCCGATGGCCAGAGAGGACCTGAGGCCACCAACAGCCACACGAGAGAGGTGGAAGCAGATCTCCCCCGGCTGCACCTTGGCTACAGCCTTTGAAGCAGCTGAGCCAGAGGCATCCAACTAAGGCACAAGCAGGCCTCTGGCCTTCAGACACTGTGGATAATTAATGCTGTTTTAAGTATTGGCAAGCTGTTGTGCAGGAACAGATAACTGACACTCTACCCGAAGATGCAGGATCTCAGAAAAATCTTAGGCTTATTTCCAAGTATTTAGTGGGCAAATTGCTCACTTCTTTTTTTCCCCTCGTTTTATATAATTATAGATGAGCAGTTGGTTCCTGGAATCTCAATGAGAACATAGGATGAAAGACCTTGTCAAAATATTCAATAATAATATATTTGGTTGAACTTTTACACATAATTAAAATGTCACATTGATCTTCCAGGAAAGTAAAACAGACTGGTTATCTTTAGAATAGGTTTTCAGGATCATGTGTTATCATACCTATGTGAATGTGGATGGGGAAATGGGTGAAGACAGACCTGAATGTGTATGCGGGTGCGTGCGTGCACCCACACACAAACACAGAGCTATTTTTAGGAAGAATGCACTGAATTCCTTTCCTGAACTTGCTTTATATAACTTATGAGTCACAAGTGCATCAAAAAAATCCCCTTTTCATAGACATACTGTACCCTATTTTTTAACGTACCAGGAAAATGACACTCACCTGGGCTCCTTTCTGCCTCAATGGAGGCTCCTTCTGAGACCACTTTGCTTTCTTGTTCCCAATTTTCCAGTCTCTAAATGACAGAACCCTTTAAAGCTCTTTCCTCAGAACTGCTTTCTTTGGTCTATATATTTTCTTCTTAGGTGACCTCATCTAATCCCACAACTTAAATATAGTTGACTGCTGAATAACACGGGGGTTAGGGTACCACTTCCCCTGCAGTTGAAACTCCCTGTGTAACTTTTGACTCCCCCAAAACGTCACCACATTCCCTCAATAGCCACAAGGCATTGGTTTCAGAACCACTCCTCTCACAGATACCAAATCCAGAGATATTCCAGTGTGTTAGACAATGGCATAGAACAAGGCACAGAGCCGCCCCCACGTCCTCAGACAGCGACCTGAGGACGGAAGAGAAGTACTGCTGTTGTCTGTGGCTGGTGGAATCTGCAGGTGCAAAACCTGCAGACAAGGAGGAACAGCTGCATATTTATTTTTAAAAATCCACATGTAAGTAGACATTCAGAGTTCAAACCCATGCTGTTCAAGACTCACCTATACTACATACACCGAGAACTCTCAAATGTATATATTCTGACCTGAGCTCCAGAATCATACATCCTGACCTCCCCGCTTGGATGTCTAAAGGGAATATTCCGTTTAAAATATCCAGAGCAAAACTCTTGCCTTTTCCTGCCAGGATTCCTTCAGTTGCCCACCTGAGTAAATGATACACTCCTTTATGAAGTTGTCTAGGCAGGTATCTTGGGCACAGTTTTCACTCCTGAAGTCCTATATCCCATCCATTAGCACATTTTGAAGCTCTATCTGAGGCCTGGACCGAATACAAGGCCGGTTTACCATCCCTACCGTTTCCGAGTGAGGCAGCCCGCCAACACCTGATGTCCGCACTGCTCTGGTGGCCTCCTAACCGCTTAGTCTATTTTCCATATGGTGCCCAAAATGACACTTTAAAACCATAAATTAGACTGTGTCATCTCTTTACCAAAACCCTCTAATACCTTCCTGTCACATTTAAATAAAAAGCAAATGCATGTTAATAGCTTTATCAGTCTCGTTTCAACCATAAAAGACGGCTCAAACATGGGATAACTGAATTGAATGTAGTGAGCAAAATGGGGTGTGGACAGGGTTGAGGGAAATAACAAGATGTGGTGACCCGTCCTCTTACATTAACTGGGAAAGTGGTGAGAGGAAAAGAGGGCACCGATTTTTTTAATGCCTCATGCCAAACTGATTATCTTTTTAACTATAATATAGCAGGACAAGGTTATGATTAGAATCTAGTTCAGATGTACATTTCTTATAATTCATTATTTTCTACTTCCTTTTCTAATAAAGCACAAATGATTTTGCATTGGAAGTTGAAGAATTTCTACGTCTTGAGCCCTAATGACAAGCCTTACTGTGACCTAGCTCTGATAGCAACCTGGGTCTCTCTGGGGAGAAGAGTGCCCTTTCGTTCACCCACCTCTGAGTCCCTGTTTTGCTCAGCACCTACAACTTTCTAAATTCGGGTTTGTATATGACCCATATATGCCCCGTGAGACTAGGAAGGACACACACTTTACAGATGAAGTCATTGGTAGTCAAAGGGCTGAGTTTTAGAGTGTATCTAAAATCACTTCGTTAACTGATGATCAACAAAGAGAACTGATTTACTTTTGCCACATGGACCGCCTCATGTTACACCAAGGTAATATGGTTTCAATTTCCCAAAGGGTAGAAATATTAAATGACAAGCAGAAATTTATCCAGAACACTGCTGAGTTTGGACACGGAACTTAAAACACTGGCAACACTCGGCATTTTCTGGCTAGGTTATGGAGCACAAATAACAGGAACAATCAGTAAAGGACGATCTATCACAGTCGTTACCTTGTGGCAACTATGTCCAGAAAGAAATACAGACACTGGAAGAAAAAACGAGTAGTCCTGGGTGCTGGTTATTCTCCAGTGGCCTCCCACACCCAATGACCAGTTGCCTTTTCTGTCATCCTCTGCCATCTTACACTGGGGGCTTGCCCTTGCAGACAACCATCACTTGGGCTCCCATACCAGGATCCTGGTTGAATTCAGCCAATGGAAAGTACAGCAAAGGTGGAAGGAGAGAGTTGGTGTTTCTTCTCTGCTTCCTCCATAGTTCAGTACTGCATCTCAAGCAGATAATTGTCCTTCTGTGACTGCAGCTCCTGCTGGGTTCCCTCCTCCGTCCTGTAAAGACCCAGGGCTTGGGAACCTTCTGGACTCGAAGGTCACTCTTGTCTCAAAATAGTGACAGCTCCCTGGTATTACAAGTCTCCAGAGCCTCACTATCTCCTATTTGTCCTCTTCACCATCCCACACTTCTAGTCCTTGCACTAGAGACTCTCCATTTAAATCAGAGGAGTAAATTCCACTTCCTGCCAGTGCCCTCCCTCATACGCACTGTTGGTTCACACATGCACTTTGTATCAAATTAAGTATTCTGAAGAAGGAAACTTCCCAAGAAACATAATAATCAATAAAACCCATGCTATATTAAAAACATGAGACTTGGTTTCTGTTCTATGGATGTCTCATTGTTCTTACTCCTACAGTATTTGAATGCCAGAAATGAAATAGAATCTGAATCACTTTTGTTACAAATCTAGTGTTTCTTCCTTTTCAAAAAGAGGATTTTTATTTATTCAGTCTTGGTTAGAGCTACAGGATTTGCATCCCCAAGGCACCCTTTTTGTCCTTGTATTATTTGAGGAAAAACAATTAGGTAAAGATATTTTAAATAATGGTTTTTGCTGTACTTGGGCCTTCGTTGCTATTGATGATTTTAATATTCCATTCTAACGTGGCTTATTGGGGTATGCTTACAACAGAATAATAAATACCATGTCACTGTGTGTGGAGACGTTTTTTAATATGTGAGTATGACAGAGAGAGAGAGAGAAAGAGAGAGAGAGAGCTCATGTCTCTACTAATACATTAATTAAGCCTTTATTGTACCATTTTCATTTCCTGTTACTTGAAAATCACTAGACCTAAAAAGACTGGCAGGTTGCCTATCTGACATTCTGTTCACAATGAAAACAGAGTCAGCATTTCTGGAAGTATCATTATGAATGTAAGCAGAGCGATGTGTGAGTGAAGAGGGAACTGGCATGGAGATCAATAGGGAGGCGGAAGTGTATTAAAGAGAAAATGTAGTGGGGGAAAAGAAGGGAAGGAGAGGCCCATGGGAGTTATTCTCATACCTGCTCTCCTGGGGGGTAAAAACAGAAAGTAATGAGGATACAGGAGAAGTTTGTCAATAGCATCACGTACTTGAGAAGATGTTCGAGACTGTGATCTAGACTCTTAGTTAACACATGCAGACAGAGATATTTGCAGATTTGAGGGCAAGGACCAAAAGCATCCTGCCAGAAGCTTCTATTTCCAACTGGAAGTCAGAGGGAGGCAAGACTTTAAACTCAGACAGAGAGGAGTGGTTAAAATGTCTCTAAATTTATAAATTCTCCCTCATCTCTTGTTTGTTTCTTTCTTTCTTCTTGAACATTAATTTAAAGAATCAGAATATTTGTCCTATAGAGTTTCTTAGATTCTGGATTCTGTTGATTGGATCCTGTGGTGTCACTTAGCATAGTCCTCTGTACTTTCTACCTATTAGTAAACAGAGCTAGAGGCTGGATCAAATTCAGGTTTGATTTTTTTTTTCTCCACAAATCTGTTTCAAAAGCGACTCTCTGCTCTTCAGTCTGAAGGCACACAATGTCTGGTTGCCTTTCACTTTGTGATGTGAGCAGACATTAATGATTAATAACTTGATCTAGTCATCTTTTAGGGATGACAACATGATGATATTCTAATTCGAGCATTCTCCTTTCATTTATTAGCTGGGGTATTTCTGTATAGAGAATATTTCTTTCTACTATTTGGAAGTTCAATGACACAGCTTGAATGAAAAGTCAGGATGAATGTTTGATTTTCTCTGTATTTACCAGTTTTCAAAGGAATGCGTTATTCCCTAGCACCCTTCAACAGCAATCAGCATTTTTTTTCTTAGAATCTTTATATACTCAAGATGTAAGCATTTTTGATGTGCTTCAATCTATTGCAGTTATTATCCTATCAATACTTAAAATGTCTCCCCTTTGGCTAGTGAGAGCCTCTGAGTTCAAATTTGTCACTGAGTTCTTTGAACGTGACCTTGGTGTCTTTAGCAACTCCTCTGGTGCAACATGAGGATAAAGTGTCATTTTCCGTGCTTCACACCTAGGATCTGGGATTATTCTCCATGCAGCCATGGCTTGCTTTGTAGAAAATGATATTTAAGACAGTGATATAGTCATATTTTTAAATAGCAAACATTACAGTTATTTCTTGATTTTCTTCCATTTTAGCAATGGTTTATTGATTTATTACTGAAGATGAGGGTTACACTCTCCTTAAGTCTTCTTACCCTACTCCCAGCAAAGCAGAGTGAGATTTTTTGCATACCATTTCTTAAACAACTTTTTGTTTTCTCTTGAGTTAATATTTGCCTTGTACTTTTTTCTGCTACTTGATTTTCAATCTGTGACTGAGCCCTAAACGTTTCCCCCTAGGTAGAATGTCTTTTCATTACATTCAAATATATCAGGTCCTCTGTCAGTTTTTCTCATCCCCCTTCCCCCTTTTTTTTCATATATTTACCTTCTGGAAGCTATAACCCAGGTTGCTTTCTACCCCTGGTGCATTGTGGTCATCCTACAATTTACAATCACATTGCCTTTGCTTTTCTCCTTTTGGGAAATTCTGCTTTCTATATTCAATTATTTTATACTTAAAAAAATTTAGTCCTTAGTTTTGGTGCAGCATATTCTCAACTATATTATAAGAGAAACCCTCAAGATAAAATTTTTTCCAATTGTGAAAACATTATCATTTGGCTAAATATAGAATTATAAATAGGAAATAATTTAAATAAACTTGAAGGAATTCTTTCATTGCGTCTTGACACTAGTGTTGCAGTCCATGACATCCTGATTGTCCATTCTTGATTTGAATTTTTAAAAGATTTTATTTATTTATTTTCTAGAGAGGGGAAGGGGAGGGAGAAAGAGAGGAAGAGAAACATCAATGTATGGATGCTTCTTGTGCGCCCCCTACCGGGGACCGGGCCGGCAACCCAGGCATGTGCTCTACACTAGGAATAGAACCAGTGGCCTTGTGATTTGCAGGCTGGCACTCAACCACTGAGCCACACCGGCCAGTGGGCATTTTTCCTTTTTGTATGCCTAAATGTCTTTATTATCATTGTTCATAAATTTTATAATGGCATACCTTCATTGTCATAGGTGGGTAGTCCATGAAACCTTTCACTACAGTGGCTTAGGTCCTTGCATGCTGGGAATTGTATTTCTTTGATAGTTTCTCTTTCAGTTTCCCCTTTCTTTCTTTCTTCAACTGCTATCATTTGGATGTTATATATTCTGAAACAATCTTCTAATTTTCTTGCCATTGCTATTTGGTTATTTATTTGTTTTGCCTTTTCATTCTAGTTTCTGAGCAATTTGCTCAAGTTTATTTTCCAACCAGCCTATTGAATTTCTTTTTTTATTTCTGCCATAAGATTTTTAATATCCAAGAGATTGTTTTTGCTTTCTGAATATTCCCTTTTTATAGCATACTATGTTTGATTCATATTTGTAAACTCTTATCTCTGTAAAGCCATTGATTGCAATGGTTTTTATATAAGATTCTTTTTTGTTTCTTTTTGACATTGTCTATTTCTTCGAAGTTTCTTTTTTCCTGTTTGCTTATTCTGCTCTGTGTTTCACAATAGGCCCTTTTCACATATATCTTGATCAGTAGCTGTCAGTTTTTAAGAATGAAGCATTATAAGTAGTCCTGGAGCTCTCTATAGGCATTTCCAACAGAGTGGTGGGTTTCACTGCAGAGCCAACTTCTCTGGAAAGAAAGTTTTTCTAGAAAGAAGCCTCCTGCCTGGGCACATGAAGATGGTTACCAGCATGCTCACAGTTGCATACACAAGGGTCTGGCCTTCCCACTCAATAAGTAGACAATCCCTTTATTCTGTGTTTTCAGAATGGCTCCCTGCTGAGTTATACCTGGTAATCTTCAGTCTAAATGGGAAATCTCCAGTCTTCTGCTGAGGTGGAGGAAGGGAAGAACTCTAGGGCTCTCATTGCTTCTAATGCAACATTCCCACCATTCATTCTGTTTTCAGACATCTCCCATCCCCATCTTTAGAAGTACAAGGGCCTGCCTCCAGTTTCTGATGTCGTCTGGAATTCTACAGCATAAACCGGCTTGCTTCTAGGTCTACTGCCCACTGCACTCAGGATTTCTTTATTTCTTGTTTGCTTCTCTTCTTCTAAGCTAGGCCCTGAGCCCTCTCCTCTACATTCATACTGAGTAGTGATGTCCCTGTTATGGCTTCAAGTACCATCTGAATGTATATGATTTTTGTTAAATCAGGGTCTCCTCAGAAGCAATTTCTTTATATGTAAATGTCTGAGAAATACAGGTGCAATGTCTTGGCCTTCCATTTTAATGCAGTCCATTCCGCATCAATCCTACATGAATCCAAAGGGCCACCAAAGGATACAGCATAAAAAGATGTAAAACCAGAGAGTATGTGACTTCACCGGAGCAGGTACCATCAATCAGCACATTCACTTCCAAGAATTGATGCCGAATGAACAGCCTTGACGCATCCGGCGCCCTCTGGAGGCCATTCCCTATGTCCCCTCACTGAGGGGGGTAGTGCTCAGTATTTCATAGGTGTCAAAGTAACTTTAAATCTAGTGTTGCATCATTTTCCCAATGCTGTAGCTGTTTTATGGAATACAAAAATATATATATTTTAAGCTGAAGTTTGTAAAAAGTAAAGGTTGCTGTAGATTCATAAGATAGTAAATGTTATGTGGAAGAATCACGTTCTTTGTCTAATTTACTAATTTGATTGAGAAAACTAGGACTCCTCTGTGTTTGGTCTCTTCCTTTTCTCCAAACCCAAATAAAAATGTGTCTTTCTCCACAGAACATGTGTTCCTGACAATTCTCCCACAGAAGGGCATGGATGGAACAGTACACTTTAGATTTGTCATTCAACGCGTTACTCTGAAGTAAATCAATCTCTAATGGTGAACCCTTCAGGAAATAACTTCTGAGTATTTGGAAAGGAGTTTGGTTTGGGATCTTCCTGTGTATCTCTTCTAGTTGTATGTCAATGGAAGTGAAATCTCTCCACCACTCACTGACCACCAGAGCTTGAATAAACCAAGGACATTCCAGTTTTCTACAATGGTGGTTTCAATGAGTTTTTCAGAGGCCTTGACGTTTTTTACTATGCCAATAGTGAGGGACATAAATGTGAACTTGAAAAATCTGCACTCTCCTTATGTCAGGTTCTGCCTACACCCTCATATGTCCTGGGTCATGCCACTTGCTCTAGCTATAAAACTGTGATGCTTTAAGGAAAGACTTCAACACCATCATCTTGAGGTGTTGTGCTGAGTAGCTTTAGAAGTAAACACCAGGTTGACCACAGGGCCTCTGGTTGGGAGGCCTCGTTCGAACATCAGTAAGGTAACATAATCCATAACCCGCTCTCTACTATTTCCTGTTATGCCTGTGACTCTTGGTTAAAACTAATTGCTAAGAACACCTTTTACAGGTGTGATGACAGCTGTCTTGCAAGATACAACATAATTCACATTTTTACAGATACACAATGACTTAGTTAAAGAAAAGAAGCACATTGGAAAGAGTGTTGTAGAAAATTATAATAACATTGCCCGGCTGGTGTAGCTCAGTGGATTGAGCACGGGCTGGGAACCAGAGGGTCCCGGTTCGATTCCCAGTCAGGGCACATGCCTGGGTTGTGAGTCAGGTCCCCAGTGAGGGCCATGTGAGAGGCAACCATACATTGCTCTTTCTCCCTCCCTTCTCCTCTCTCTGAAAATAAATAAATAAAATCTTTAAAAAAAAAGAAAATTATAATAACATAGAAACTAGGCTGATATAATTACAGAGTTTATGAAGTACAAGTTCAAGTGGTATCTTTTCAATCAGAGGGTGGACCATGGGATGTGGAAGTCAATGCTTGGAGAGGGACAACCGGTTTCTATAGAGTGCAGGCCTGTGCCACCCCATTGAAATTCACTAATAGTAGAACTGTTAATTGTCCAAATGTCAAGAAAAGCAATGACTCAACGTGTTCCAACCAGACAGCTTTCCTCAGAACGTCCTCCAAGATGTGTGCTTGGGTTCATCGAACTCTGAATATGACTCCACCTGTGGGCATGGAAACACACTGCTCTGTTCTACTAACTGTGCCACCCAGTCCTGTTTCAGGTGTAACTGTGAAGGAAGGAACTCCTGTTAAGGAATCACGAGGGACACCCCAGTGGGGTGAAGGTATGATTCTAATGAGAAAATTAGGAATACTTTGCTTCAGCGATAAGTTAAAATTATTGTGAGATAAACATTTTACACATACTACTCTGAATATTATATAGACAACTATGAACACTTACTATGTTTTCTCTGTGTCATTAATAATTATCAATCTAGTATTAGCAGAGATGGAAATCCAACATGAAAATTGAGTATTAATAGTAAAGCCAATTTTTGTTTGTCAAAAAGCACAATATTATGTGAGCTTTCAGCCATACAAATGTAGAGGGAGCAAAAAGAGATAGAGATGAACTTGGTACTGCAGTTTAATTATACTCCATGTTTATTCTTCATCCCAGGCTGTCAGCTGGGCTATGGCCACACAACACACATCCCATCAGCCCAGGGATGTTGCTTTAGATAAATGGAACCCCACTTACAGGAGAAAGAGGTGAGAGTGTGCTATGGACTGAACGTTTGTGTCCCCCCAAAATCCATATGTTGAAACCTAACCCCCAATGTAATGCTAGTAGGATACAGGGTCTCTGGGATGATTAGGCCATGAGGGTGAAGTCCCCATAAATAGGATAAGTGACCTCAGAGAGCTCCCTTTGCCTTTTTTTTTTTTTTTTTTGAGGACACAGCTAGAAGACAACTATCTATGAACCAGGAAGGGGCCCTCACCAGTCCCCAACCAGGCTGTCCCCTTGATCTTGGACTTGCAGTCTCCAGAACTGTGGGAAATAAGTTGCTATTGTTTATAAGCCACCCAGCCTGTGTTATTTTTGTTATAGCAGCCCCAAAGGAGTAAGACAGGGGGTGTGAGTGTAAAGAGCTGGGCAAAATTCAGCAAAGCAGCTGTGACTACAGATACAAGTGTAAATCAAACGTCTATTTTCTTTACAAGAAAAATGAGGAGAAAGTGCCAGTTTTAGCAGGCCTAACACTTTCAAGATTCTCCTCTATAAAGCTATATTTATATGTTCCTACACTACACATAGTATATAAAAATAAATTCTTGCTCTGCCAAGCAAATGGGATCATATGCCACCTCCTCCATCGTGATGAAGGAGGAAAATGAGGTTCCTTAAACCACGGCCATGCTTCAGCTCTCGGCATCACTACTTTCTCACAGTGCTGCCAGGATGTGTTTCGAAGTTCCATTGGTAATAACTATTTTATCATCTGGGGAAACTTCTAGATGATAAGGCCCCATTAATGTGTAAACAGGTTAGTGTCGTGTTTCATTTTATTTTATTTTTTCCCTCTCACTTGTCCCATCCACTCTATTCTGGAAGAACGGTCAGCATTGACCAGCAGGCCAGGACTGGGGAAGGGCCACTCTTGTCAGACCCCCAGAACTTGGAGAAGAGACCAGGTCTTTCCCAAATCTCATGTAAGAGCCCAACATCAGGATTCTGTTCTCTAATGCTTTTTAAAAATCAACAAATACTTCTTCACTATTTTGAGTCATCAAAGGAATTTAAACCTTTTCTGCTCGTTTTCTTCATGCTTGCTCTGCTCATGGAATAAGGCTGGGTTGTTACTAGTCCAGTGTTTCCTTTGTCTGCTCTCTGGGCCCACATGGCAGCCAGGGCCCAGGAGAAAGTCTACACGAAGGGAAACAGCAGCTCATTCCTCGGCACTCCGGAATACAGACATGCCCATCAGCACTTCTCTCGTGAGCGAATGACTGATGGCAACATGGATGGAGGTTACAGACAGTGGGAGAATTTTGTTCAGAAATCGTTTAAGCAGTTGGTTTTCTAAGCACTCAAAATATACAAAAGCAAACAAAAAATGTAAGTTTTTATTTTTTTTTTCTTCACAAGCGCCTCAGGCTGTTCTACTAGTATTTGTGAAGCCAGACAAGCCAGCAGTAAAAATGTTACATTCCCAGGTGCCAGGATTGCCTCTGGGTATGGACCTGGGCCCCAGGTACACAGATGTGGGTCTTGTTTTTCAGAAACACTAGAACAAAGAGAAATGACCAGAACAAATAAAAAGCTCCTCCCAGTATAAAAGTCAACCAGACTTGAGAGGGGATGATGTCACCGATGCTGTAGGTGCCATAGAAGCCAGTCAACAATCCAAAACCCCTGTGGGATAGAATTGGCACCAGTTAATATGATGTAGGGTTTTAGCAAAGCATGTTTGGTTTCATTTTGTTCTAGAGAAAATCTTACAAATAAATGGTGTAAATTGATGAACAGCTCTCTCCCTCCGGTCCCCCCCCACTACCCTCTCTTTTTACTTCCTGCATCTTTCCAATTATTCTGATAGTGGCTCACCTTCTACCATTAAATATGCCAAAACCGGTTTGTTAAACTTTCTATTTCTGGGGGAAAAACCCTCCTAAATGTAACTACTCTGGGAAGAAGTAACCCTATAAACTATGGTAAGTCAGTTATTTCTGAGAGTTGTTTAATGGGATTTAAGCCTTCAGATAAGTGGGTTACAATTTGCACTTAGTTTGGAGAAGGAGAGGAGATGAAAGTAAAACAAGAAATGAGATAAAAGGATTAGAAAGCAGATGTGACATTTACTCTAGTTTTAATAGCAGCTTTAGTGATACATCAACATAATTCATACAATTCACCCATCTAAAGGATACAATTCCCCATAATAAAATATCACCTCACACCTGTGAGGATGTCTATTATCAAAAATAAATAAATAAATGAGGAAAAGAAGAAGGAAAGAAAGAAAGAAAGAAAGAAAGAAAGAAAGAAAGAAAGAAAGAAAGAAAGAAAGAAAGAAAGAAAGAAAGAGCTGGTGTTCGTGAAGTGTGGAGCAAAAGGAACCCTTGGGCACTGATGGCAGGAATGCAGACTGGAACAGCCACTATGGAAAACAATTTAGAGTTTTCTCAAAACATTAAAAATAGAACAATTATACAACCTGACAATAACACTTCTGGGCATTTATCTGAACAAAATGAAGAACCTACTCAAAAATGGGTGTGCAGACAAATGTACACTCATGCTCACTGCAGGATTGTTCATAATAGTCAAGATTATGCAAGATGCCTAAGTGCCCATCAACAAGTGGATGGATATGTGGAATATTACTGAAACATTATTCAGACATAAAAACATTTCAGCCATGAAATCTTGCCATTTGCAGATAGATATTAAGGGCATTATGCTAGGTAAAATAAGTCAGAGAGAGAAAGACAAATACTTTTGATCTCACTGACAAGTTGAATTTAGAAAACTCCAAACACACACACACAAGTTCATAGATACAGAGAACAGACTGGTGGTTGCCAGAGGTGGGGATCAAGGGGGAGGGCAAAAATGGGTAAAGGAGGTCAAAATGTATAAACCTCCAGTAATAGAATAAATAAGCCATGGGCATATAGTGTGCCTCATGATGGCTATAATTAGTAATACTGTATTGTATTGCATATTTGAAAGTTGCTAAAAGTTCCCATCACAAAAGAAAACATTTTTGTCACTAGGTACAGTAACAGATGTTAAATAGACTTATCATTGTAATTACTTTATAATATACACAAATATCAAATCATTATGTTGTACACCTGGAACTAATATAAGGTTCTATACAAATTATGTCTCAAATAAGTAAAATGAGGTGTACAATTCAACAGATTTTAGTACCATCAGAATTGTGGGACCATAACCACTATCAGTCTTAGAACATCCAGCCACCCTGATCATCACCACCACAAGCATCGCCAGCCGCTCTCGCGTGCTCTCACTCCCACACCCAGCCGCAGGAAACCATGGATCCACCTTTTGCCTCTATAGATTTATCTGTACTGGACATTTTGTGGGAATGGAATCATGAACTATGTGATCTTTTATGACTAGTTTCTTTTTTTTATTTTGCATGCTTTCAAAGTTCACTTTTGTTGTAGCATGAATCAGTTCTTAACTTATATTACTGCATAATATTCTACTACATAGATCTACTGTATTTCATTTATCCATCGATTGGTTGATGGGCATTCCATTTGTTTCCACTTTTTGGTTACTATAAATAAATTTGCTATAAACATTGGTGTACAAGTGTTTACGTGGACATGCGGTTTCATTTCTATTGGGAATGTGCCTGTCAGTGACTTCCTGAGAAACGTCCAGGCTGTCTTCTGAAGGTGCTATAGGACTCTAAAGTCACCACAGCAGTAGAGGAGGGTTCCAACTTCTCTCTGCCCTCACTCACACATGTTATTATCTGGCTTTAATTGCAGCCATTCTCATGGATATGAATTGAAATCTCACGGTGGTTTTTATTTGCATTTACCTGCTAGCTAACAGTGTTAAGCATTTTGTTGGTGTTGTTGTGTGCTTGCTAATCATTTCTATATCTTCTTTAGAAAAATGTTTATTTGGATATGTTGCTCATTTATCCCATTGGATTATGTCTTTTTAGAGTTGTGGGGGTTTTCTGTCTTTATATTTTGTAGATACTAGATCCTTAACAGAATATTATTTGCAAAATTTTACTCATTCTGTGGGTTCTCCATTTCTACTTTATTGATGGCATCTTTTGAAACACAGAAGTTATACAATTTTATGAAGCCCAATTTATATATTTGATGTTACTGTTATTGTAGCTTCCACTTTTGAAGTGATATCTAAAAACCATTGCCTAGTCCAAGGTCATATTTCTCCTAAGGGTATTTTAGCTTTAGCTCTTTCTAGGTTCTATAGTTTTAGCTCATTAAGCATTTTGATTCATTTTGAGTTAATTTTTATACTTGTGTAAGGTAGGGATCCAAATTCATTTTGTTGCATGTAGATATATCCAGTTGTCTCAGAGACACTTGCTAGAAAATGTTCTTACTTTCCTTCCTCCCTTGAATTGTCTTGGTGTCTGTCTTAAAAAAATCAATTGACCAGAAATGTTAACATTTATTTCTGGATTTAATTTGTCCAGCATTATTTTTTTTGGAAAATTTTGTGAAGAATTTGTGTTAATTATGTTTTAAATGTTTAAATAAAAAAAAATCAGTGAGTCATCATATGACTATTATAATGCAAAGCTGGATTTTTAAGCAGTACTCTTTAAGTCAAAAACTATCCAAGACCACCAGTGGATTTAAAGAAAAGAGAACGCTTTTCCTGAAACAAATTGCACCTTGAACACGGAGATATAAATAGAGCTGTAAGCAAATCCGACAATGACTGCTACTCACCAAAAGCGCAATGGTAAAGGGACGTTTTAGAGGACTGGGGTTTGTGGTGCTGCGGGGAGGCAGGCATGGGTGGTTTAATGAATGATAATGCAATAGGAGAGATGAGAACGCCCTTCTTCTCAAACCATCGGGAGAAGTCAAAGTGGAACAACTAGGGGAACACCAAGCCTGCGCCTACTTTTCAGGGCAAAAAAGCATGGGTGAGAGCCCAGGACTCGGCTTTTGCGGCTTTCTCTTTCCCACACTGGCAGTCAACTGAGCGTGCTCTGTTCTGCGTTCTTCCTCCTAGCTGCAGCCAGGAGCCACGAATGTCTGTAATTACAAAAGATTCTCTCATTTTCTGCTCTGTGGTTGAAATAATGACAGTCTCTCTTTTTATTACTATTCTAACGGCTTCATGGACAGAATCACTGTGATATTATTAATAATGGCAAAAGGAATCTTATTCAGCATAAGGAGGACTTCCCCATATATCAGTTTGAGAGCGGATGGATGAGCTGACAGGTTAACGAAGCCCACCTGATGGGGGCTGAGGTATTAAAGGACACAGCCATGAACAGAGCAATAAGGATGAAACCCACATGCTTGGCTCAGTCATTCATTCTGGAGAGCTATTTACCTGAACCTGAGCTGCATGTCTCAGCATAGAGAGCACACTTCTTAAATTCGTGATTGATCCCAACATTTCCTTAAACATGCAGCATTTCACTAAGCTCCACGGGCTTCCAGATATGTGGACCTCTATCTCTAAAATGAAATAAACAGAATTACCTTGAAATATAATCACATAGAACACAGCAAAAAGGTAATCAACATATGACATAAGCAGTGTAGGCACAATTCTGGTTTACATGGGACCTACAGTGCCTAAGCTCACCTCATAGTCCTTAGTATATGTAAGGACGGGACTTGTATCCTTCCTAAGGATGTCCTATATTTCTTCCTGCATGTGTGTCTGACTTGAAAGCCAGTTCTTTTTGTTTAAAGGCCACATTCATTCAAGTGCATTTGTTCCTACACGAATATTGTGATTGCTTCTCGATGATTCTAGGAAGTAGTTACTGAGAAGTAGGCAGATGACTGGGGATATTAATGACTGTGTTGAGAAACAGCCCACAGACGGGGCAGTCTGGTCCTGGAGGGAGTGCCAGTGTTCTTATTGAATGTAAGGGGCAAGTGGGACCACATCCTCAAGACTGCTACCCCTTTTGTCCCAAGCAAGGGCCCAGGGTTTAATTTTTTTCAACCTTGATAGCAAAATTGACCATGGATTGAACATCCTGAAATGTGATCCAGGCCTTTCTGCAAGGACAGCAGCCCATGCTGACAAGAGGTGCTTTATTCAAGACAGCAAAGTCTGCCTCCCACCCCTCCGGGCTCTCCCCCGCCGTTCTCACCTCCTCCTTCCCATCTTCTTCCCGGCTTTGAAGCCACTTACTCTCTACCCCCATCAACGATCACATCAGCCTCTCATGCTCTTTCTCTGTGTTGTTCTAAATTATACACTTATTGTAATTTATCAACTACTGGGCACTTTAAGTTGCTTACAGCATTAAGCGACAGAACAGGGTAATATTTTATTGTCAGTCTTCACTTGTGACAGAACACTTATCAGTCCATCATTATTCAAGTTTGTCATCAGCTGTGACACAACTTCAATACCATTACACCAGGAATGACATTGAAAGAATACAGAGCTAAAAACGATAGAAGCTACGTGGTAAATCAGATTCATCCCCTTCTTTTGGCCGACCGGGACAAGAACAAAAGACTTCGCATGTGTTCTGATGGTTCCAGAAATGTGTCCTCAGTAAGGGAAAGGCAAAATAACTTGTTCAGAGCTTGTCAAGTTGTATTTGGGTTACTGCAGTTTTGTATGTATCGAAGTTAAATGTAGGAGCCCTAATGAGGTAACACAGTGTCACAGGTTAGCTCTCATTTTTAAAAGGAAAGTATAGTGTAATATTTAAGCATTGCAGTAGAAAGGCAACAACTGAAATGTTTTGTTTTGTCTTATTTCATACTTTTCTCTTTACTTGCCCTACTATGCGAACAGTATTCTAGGCAAGAGATACGGGACAGGACCATGCAAGTTCCCAAATTCAGTAATTAGCTGGTGAGGTCTTATTTAAGAGACATTTTTTGTCTTTACAGTCAGACAAACAGGTTTTTCAAGAAGGTGAGAAAAACAGAAGCTTTTGGCATTATTGCGAAGACTCTGGAAGCCTAGTCTCTGGGTAGGTAGAAGAGAAAACATGAGAAACATTAACACAACTGAATCTCACAGTAGGTTTGAGAGGAAGGAAATGGGTGGCAGAGACTGATAGGACTTCACAAAAATCTTGAGAGAAAGCTAATGCCCCCGTGTGTTAACACACCAAGGTTGCTATAACAAGAATACCACAGACTGGGCGGCTAATAAATAGCAGACATTTAATCTCATAGTTCTGGAGTCTGGAAGTTTAAGAGCAATGCACTGGCAGATGTGGTGTCTCCTAAGAGCCCACTTCTGGTTCATAGATAGCCACCTTCTCCCTTTGTCTTCACATGGCAGATGAACAAGTGAGTTCTCCGGGATTTGTTCTTTAAAAGGGCACTAATCCTATTCATAAGGGCTCCGTTCACCTCCCAAAGGCCACACCTCCTCCTACCATCACATTGGAGGTTAAGGTATAACATATAACTTTGGAAGGGGGGACAAAAACATTCAGTCTACAGCACTCTGGTAAAGCCCCTTTCTCCAGACCTCCCCTGGGGATGCCAGCACCCCACAGAAGGTACACAATAGATGTCTTTGTGATGGGTATTCCTTTCTTCCTGGAGACTTCTTGTAAAATGAGCAGAGACACGGGTTAGTATGTCTTTTCCTTGGTACTTTATTGAGATGAGAGAGGAAGGCCTGTTTGTGCTCTGGATGCCAGCAAGACAGACAGACAAGGGCCAGCAGAGAGCAGTGCCTCAAGCAGCTTGCACTAAAACCTGCTTGAATTAACTCCCAAGCTGGGAGGGCCCATGTGTGTTCATTGTCTCAGCATCCCACATTCTCAATCCTGATGAATCTGGGAAAGAAGACACTTGCATTGTAATGCAGAAATGAGGAAAGCCAATCTCTCACCTGCTCCAGCTTCCCACAATGTCTGTGCCTCGTGTTTATGACCAAGACACCGGGGATGCAGGTACTCAGTGTTGATAGTGAGCAGCTACCTTTTTGCAAGTGATTCCATTTAGGAATAGGTAACGCCAAGCAGAAACTCCTCCATGCTGTCGGTTTTCTTCAATAGCTGTGTCCTCTCATTCCGCAGTGAGGGGCCAGAGACACAGCCTCAGCCTCCTGTTGACTGTGTGGATCTTTGCAGAAGGCACTTAAATCCTCAGCTCAGTTTCTTCATCTATAAAATAAGGGGAAAAAAATCCAATCCACAGTGTTCTCTCCACGTATTCTCTGACTCCTAACTCCATCCTGATATCTGCTTCCTAGAGGACCCAACTGATACAGAAAGTAAGATTCGTATCCATTCTGTTCAACCCTATAATCGTCATGCTTTGAAAGCAAATATTCTCACCAATACAATAACAATCATAAAGTATACTCAAGCCAACAAACAAAGAAATGCAGAAGAAAACAAAGAAACGAAGAAGAAATGTTCTATTTTATGTTTCTCAAATTCAACAAGCAAAGAATGCTGATGAGTTCCCTGTGAGGCTGGTATTGTGATACCCAGTTAGTATTCAAAATTAACATACCAGTTTTCAAAGCTGGCTGGGCCACACAAATAAAGGGCTTTAAACGTGGTTCAGGAGTCTGCTGCTTGAGGACTGGTTCTAACGAAATCACTTAAAATAAAACAAAACAAGGAAACAACTGGAATATACCAAGTTATCCATTTTGTTATTACATATATAGCAAATAAAGTGTATTTCCTACCGAAACTGGTCACTTGAATGAGTTCTAGTGTCATCTCGTAGGGAAGATGCTGAGATAGAAGTGAAATGAACTAGGAGTCACCTGTTGGAGACACAGAGGCAGGAACAGAACTGAGTTTTCAGAATCTTGGCCCAGGGACCGTGCTGTCACGGCTCCCTAGCTTTTCCTGCGGAGGGACTGATGCTGACCAGCACCTCCTCCAAAGTCGCTGCAGCCCGTTTCCCCATGGCGGCCACTTCACCTCTCACTGTTTGATAAGTAGGGTTTACAGCATTAACTGTGGCTCCTAATGCTCAATGCTCAGGACTACACAGGCGATTCTGCTGGTTTTCAAAGCGTAATGATTCTAAAATATTTTTATTGACTTAAAAAGAGCTTTCCAGATGCCAACAGAAAAGAAATGCATTAAACATACAAATCAATTGTAAAAAGTGTCCTGGTTT
The DNA here is from genome assembly GCA_004026765.1 of Micronycteris hirsuta. Classification (NCBI taxonomy): domain Eukaryota; kingdom Metazoa; phylum Chordata; class Mammalia; order Chiroptera; family Phyllostomidae; genus Micronycteris; species Micronycteris hirsuta. The sequence continues at coordinate 5,906 of PVJI01011129.1, read as the reverse complement.
CCAAAACGTTAAGAATATCATTGTGAGTCTTTGAGTTGAGGACGTAATGAATAGAGCGCTAAGCCACTGGGTCTAAGAATGCCATCTGCTCTGACCCATTCACCGAGTGCTGTCCTGACATCCTCTGTCTCTCTTGCCACACACAGTGGCTTCCACGTTGGGGCACTCACTGCAAGAAATATCCAACCCAGCAAACCCTCACGTATGCACACACTCTATGCATGTGTACCACCAACAAAAGGTTCACAGAACAATCTTACATTTATTATTTGTGCTGGATTCTGATCTATGCTACTCTACAATTCAGCTGTTTTTAAGTGCTTGAGTTCTGCATCCTTGAGTAGGTCACCACCACAGAATTAATGAAATCCTATGCCTCAGGAGAATGGCTGCAAACCCGGTTTGGGGCACATGTGTGAAGATCCCCCTATGTCACATAGCAGGAGTCGACCTTGCTACCACAATGAGGGGACACCTGGGACCATCAGCACACTGTACACACACAGTGGGTGATTACTTTTCAGGATGTCAGGCATCCCAGAAAGTGGCCAGAGCACTAGATGAGACAACAGGGGACCCACCTCTGTATGCTCAGGGCAAAGGTTGCATTTATGCACAGTTTACCCCTGAACAAAGTAGGGGTTAGAGGTGCTGATCCCCGCACAGCAAAATACCCACATGTTACTTTTGATTCCCCCCAAACTTAACTACTGATAACCTATTCTTGACTGGAAACTTTAATGATAATATAAACAGTCTATTAACACATATTTTAAGATGTATATATTGTATACTGTATTCTTGCAGTAAAGTAAGCTAGAGAAAATATTATTAACAAAATCATAAGGAGAAAAATACAATAAAAATAAAATGAAATTCTGATCACATAAAAATAAAAAAGAAAGAAAATCATAAGGAAAATATACAATATTTATTGAAAAATCTACATATAAGTGGGCCCATGCATTCCACATTCATGTTGTTCAAGGGTCAACTGTCCTGACTACTCCCCGCTCTCTTGAATCTTGAATACTTTTATAAAGTAGGGATTGTTTGGTGATAGGAGTGGGTTCAATTAGGAAGTTCTCACTCAACACAGAGATGGATTGATTCAACAATCCTTGTTAGCCTCTTACCGAACCAAGAAGGATCTGTTCACCTGACTCACAGCCAAGCCAAACAATGAACACTGAGTTTTGAAGTAAAAAAATTAAAGTAGTTTATTGGCAGGGCACTAAGCCAGGGTAACGGGAAGTTATCACTTAAAACCCAAACTCCTCAATGGTTTTTAACCAAGGGTTTTTTTAAAAGCAATGATCAAATATTAGAGTGAGCAGAAAGGTCATGGATGATGCTGATTGGTTAGCTCTTGTCTAACCTTCAGTAGTTTTCCTTAGTCTGATTAATTTAGTTCCTGACGTCATGACGTCATCTTGTCTGAAGCCTTCCTCACTGTGGTCAGGTAATAAAACTCGGTTCAGGGACAGAGATTCTGAAAAGTACCTGATGAATGTGCATAAGTGATGTTATCTTTAAAGCAAAAGGTAGACACTAAACATCTTATGACTTTTGTTATTGTTTAAACTAGCATTGCTTTATGTTTAGGTAGCTACATTTTCCTATTATTTGAAGTCTACTCTTAAACATTTTTCCTGGTTGCTTTATAGGAGGCCTCCAAGACGTGCCTAACTTATCTTCTTCATCTTTGGCCATCAACTACCTGACAATCAAAGCAAGGGAAACATTTCGTTACGGCCTGTACCTACACCTCCAGACTCTGTGATCTAATACATACACATGCTTACTGTTGACTACCAGTTCCATTCGCAGTCATTCAAAGCCCTCTGAGACACAGTGATAGGGGAAGCTCTCCTCTGAGTGAGGGAAACAAATCCGCAGATATCTGCCTTCCTGAGCTTGTTTATTAACTTCTTATTTTCTGAAAGGCATGTTGATGGGGTTTGGTAGGGTCTGCAGCATTTGTCCACACATTTATAAGTGTGCTTTTGTGAAATACTTAAACCTTCATACATCATCAACTCTCAACAGAAGTGCAGGAACTAAGGAAGGCCTGAGAACTTTTCACAGTAACTGAAGGAAAGTTTCTCAGTTTACCTTTCTCAGTGCCTGAGGGTGACTAAACCTACGGTGATAGCTGGAAACTCTTAATAGGGGGGCAAAGGAGGCAAGAGAACAATAACCAGACACTCTACAGTAAACAGAACAATTCACATACCTCCTGTGGCGTAACCCTTGGAAGAATCATGTGATGAGAGCTTAGTCTGTGCAGAGTACTCATTCTAGTAAGTACACTGGGCCTTTTTGACAGGTGACGTGGGAAAGCCCTCATTTGACTGCCTGGCTTCTGTGATCCCTGGATATGCATTGATAACGTGTTCCAAACACAACTTTAGAGATTCGGGAAACTTCAGCATGGATGAGGTGCTGCTGTGCAGTTAGGCAGGTCAGGAGGGGCAGGTAGGAGGGTGGGCTCCGGTGCAGACAGCCAGGTCTCAAATTCCAGCTCGCCTGCTTGTGAATGAAATGCTCTCGACCTGTTTTCTCATCTGTGGTGCCACCATCTCTTGGGGGTGGTAAGGAATTCCGTGGGCTTATTTCATAGTAAAACATAAAATACCCAATGAAAATGATGGGCTTTGCACCATTTTAAGTATTGGTGAAGTAAAGAATTCTGAGTAAGAAATGAAGTAATGCTGATCTGGTGCCAGATTAAGGAGAGACTTGGAATATTTTGTTTACTCTTTTTATATACAAAATAAAATGTGAAAGAGATCTCAAAATATCTGGACTTTAAATGTATCGTTATGAAGACACAAATATAAGGAAGGAATGATGTATTTTAATAAGAAGCTTAATCCATCTAAGAACAGTGTCGACTAATTTAATTCAAAACTGCACTATAACATAGGTAAGAGAGAATGAGAAGTGGAAAATCACATTATTAGGAAATTGCTGTCTGTGCTGTAGGCAAAATCACATGATGAAGGGGCTGCCAGACATCCCGCTCCATTGTCTTGTGTGAGGAAATGTCACACAAAGAAATAGTCACAGGTTTTGAAAAAAACATTTAAGTGTTTTCCCACCGATTCTCAAAGTCATGATTCTACCTCTACTTAAAAATTCAGTGTTTGAGCCCGGCTGGTGTAGCTCAGTGGATTGAGCTCGGGCTGGGAACCAGAGGGTCCCGGTTCGATTCCCGGTCGGGGCACATGCCTGAGTTGTAGGCCAGGTCCTCAGTGAGGGCCATGTGAGAGGCAACCATACATTGCTCTTTCTCCCTCCCTTCTCCTCTCTCTGAAAATAAATAAATAAAGTCTTAAAAAAAAATTCAGTGTTTGATATAAAGAATTCTACAGCAAAATTCTATATCACATTATGACAGTTTTTCTTCACAGTTTATTCCTTTCTCTGACTCATTGAACATACCATAATCCCAATGAATTAAACTTCTAGAATATATATTTTTTCTTGTAGTAGTGTTTATTTTTCAGAACTGTTTGGTCAATGACTAACCTCCACAGTTTAAAAAATTAATATGGTCCTAACAAAAATAATAATCTTGGATTCTTAGCAACTTATTTTTAGTGATGCCCAGTTCCTACAAATCATATAAAACATATATTTATACTTTTCACATACTCAGGAAAACGTGGGAAGAAACTGAGAATAGATTGTCTCCTCCAAATGGGTCTACAGGTACTTTAAGATGAGTACATTCCACAGTAGTCCTTGCATAATAATATCTATCTTAAAGAATGGCAAACCATATCTCTTTATTTGTTTCATTTAGTAAATCATATTATTTATATTCTCCTTTTCTTCCTGTTTTTGTAAAATAACTTTAATTTTCCAGAGACATGTAAAACAAATCTACTCTGAATGGGTGTAACATGCCAAGGCACAGTAACAAAATGAGGTTTGAATTAAAATGTGAGCAGTGACATCAAACTACTATTCCCAGGACAGTTTATGAAATAAGGATGAAGAACAAACTATTTGCAAGTCTTGCTACTACACACATATTACCTCCGTCACAAAAACACTGCAGGGGGATGAAAACACAACATGTACTGCATGTAGATACATGAAAGGGAAGCTGCCACACATTTGTGATTATGTCTCACTGAGGTCAGTTGTCAGCAGACCGCCGGCCTCCTATTGGTTAATGAGTCAGCCATGTAAATTGCTGTAGAATCATTGGAGGAGCATTGATATACAAATGCCAATCATTACTAATAACTGATAGTTATTCTTGGTGGTGACTGTTAACCAGAGGCCTGAAGTATTTACATACCAAGGAAACTCCATTTGCAAATGCTCAATGCAGCTGATCCAAAATGATGTTGCCGGGTGGGGGGCCTAGTGGGGAGTAAATGCAGACACCTGTAATTGAACAACAATAAAATAATTATTTTTAAAAAATGGTGTTGCTAAAACCTCACTGAAAACCGTGAACCAGAGTTCTGATCTCTCATTTTTCAGTCACCTTTGGTGCACAATCCTTTATTTTGTTTTGTATATTCAAATTTCTTCTGCTCCTATACACATAAATCTCTGCCTAGGGAGCTAACAGCGTTTTTCCTTGTATTTTTTATTTTTTATTTATTATTTTTTTATGTTCCAATAAGACTTTATTTTTTTTAAGATTTTCATTGTTATTCTATTGCAGTTGTCCCAATTTTCCCCCTTTGCCCTCCTCCGCCCATCCCACGCCCAACTCCCACAATCAATTCCCATACTGTTGCCCATGTCCATGGGTCATTTGTACATGCTCTTTTAATAGTTAACTATTTCAATTAGAAAAGGGTCATTTCTAACCTATTGGGGCATTGTAAGAGTTATCTAAGAAAACTGAACAACAAAAGCATTCTAGGTATAAATTGGTGTGTAATATGTGTAGCATGTTTACATAATGCTTGATTTGATTTACCTTCTTTGGAATAAACTGCACTTTAATCTTCATCATGATGTATGAAAACATGGCAGAGAAAATGATCCTTTATTCTGGTTCTTACAAAGGAGATTTTGTATAAATCCAAATTTCAAATAATTTCTTAGTTCAAACTCTCAGATGGGGTTGGGTAAAGTTTACAAATATAAACGTTGCAAAATGTAACTTGAGTGTACAGAACTCTTTGCTGTGAACCGGAAAGGGATGGGGCATATCAACAAGTCCTCGTTGATCTGTGTCCACCCCAGGGCCCAGAGGTGTGTGTGGAGTGTGAGATGCAGAGGTGGGGCTGAAGGTGGAATCTGGGAGAAAAGTGAACTCAGCCATGGCATAATGCCTTTTATTCCAGTTCATGCCCTGGGTTAATGGGGACAGTTTAAGATATTTTATGACATCCTGGTTTAGAGAAGAAGGAAAAGGGAAGAAGTGAGGAAGGGAAGAAGGAAGGAAGGGGGGAGAGGAAGGATGGGAGGGAGGAAGGAAGGAAGGAAGGAAGGAAGGAAGGAAGGAAGGAAGGAAAAAGGAAAGCAGAAAGAGATCAAATATTCCTCCTGATTGAGTCAAGCTCCCATGGACCCTACAGCCATCTTCTTCAAAAAGTAATGAAATATTCAAGAGCACATTCCTATTAAAAGCCCAACACTCTTCTTCAATGTATTTTAATGATGTTGTCTTAAAATTAGTCATCCCTTTTACCTTTTACAAATCACTTGTACAGACCTAATACCATTTAATAGTCATATCAATCCTATGAGGCAGGGAAGAAAGGCATTTTTACTGTTTGGGGAGACTGGAAAATTTTAAGATCACACAGGCAGTGTGCTGCCAAGACTGGACAAGCCACAAGTCTTTGGCCACGTGGGTAAGCTTACATGTTTTCCATCACACCTATTTCTTGCAAGGTCATGATATCCCAGATTACTTAAATGCTGTG
>PVJI01011128.1:0-57468 GCA_004026765.1 Micronycteris hirsuta | reverse complement strand
GTACAGGAAAGCCAGCTTGCTTCCAATCCAACTGCCCTTCACAACTGTTTTCCCTTCAGATTTCTCAAGCCTAACCCAGGCAGCAATCTACTGTGTCCTAGTGCTCTAAGGAACCAGAGAGAGCACTCCCAGAAAATTTAAAGGGAAAGAGTCAACAAAAGGGAACATTTAAAGTTCCACACATAAAAACAATGTCAACAAAGTTAAAAGTCAAAGAATAAAATTAGAAAAAAGTTATTTCCAATATATATGACAACATATTAAAATTCTTAATGTGTAAAGACTTACAAATCAACATAAAAGATCACTCTAATTTAAGAAATGGACCGAGATTTTGATAGACTTCAGTATGGCAAAACCGCACAGTCAGAATAGTATGATGTTTCTCAGCCTTTTTTCATTATCCCCTCCTCCCGTGGTGTTTTAATAACACGGATATACTGTGTATCTGTCTATGTAGTACATGAATATTTGTGTTTTGTACATAAGTAGAATAAGATATCCCCACAAAAAAACACAATTTTCAACCCTTTGGGAACAATAACACCCCTACTGAGAATGCACAGAACAGTGGATGCCTTTTCGGGGAGGTGGATGCTGAGAGTCACAAAGGGACTTTCCTGTTACTGCTTATATTGTTTTTGATCCTAATGCAGCTATATGTGTGTGTTCACTTTAAGAAATTCCCAAGAGCCCTATACTTATAATTGATTTCTTTTTCTATATGTATGTTGTAGGGTAATAAAATTTTTCATGACAAATTAGATCCAGCACACAAATGAGCAGTTAAGAGAAAAAGAATTGTAAATGGCCAGTGAGCCTATGAAAAATGCTCCGCCCCATTCATAGTCAAAGAGTGCCTGATACACAGTTATCATTTTTCACCTGATTTGCAAAAGTTAAATAATAATAATATCCCAAAAGAGCAAAGAAAAGAACATCCTTATAGAGTAAATTGGAGGGCAATTTGAAAATATATCAACAGCAAAGTATTGAACTCAGCAGTTCCATTTTGAGAAATTGTGCCTTAAAAATGTATACATTTTTTTTAAGATTTTTTATTTTTATTTATTTTTAGAGAGAGGGGAAGGGAGGGAGAACGAGAGGGAGAGAAACAGCAATGTATGGTTACCTCTCACATGGCCCTCACGGGGACCTGGCCCGCAACCCAGGCATGTGCCCTGACTGGGAATCGAACCAGGACCACTTGGTTCCCAGCCCGCGCTCAATCCACTGAGCTACACCAGCCAGGGCTGCCTTAAAAATTTAAATAAGTGATGAAAAGTATGTAATAAAGAATAGCTATTGCAATGTGTTTAATATTATTTAGAAATAAGTGAGTTTCCAGGAATATGGAATTAAACAGATCTACTTGGTATGTTAATTAGTCATGTGAAATTACATTGTTATTATCTAGTCATGCAAAATTATAATGCAGTTGCTTCGTACCATGGTTGAAAGCAAAGGCTCAGGGAATAGGTACCTTGGGTTCAAATCCTACTTACTCCTTTAACTAGCTAGGGCTTGAAATAAGCTATATGTCATGTCTTCCTAGTCCTCAATTTTCTTGCCTTTAAAATAGAAAATGCATTGTTAAAAGGATAAAACAAAATATAAAACAATATGTAAATTATGGGCCCATTTTTTAAAAAATAGATGAATATATGCATTGATAGGGAGGTTATATTTTATTTTGTAGTGCTTTCTAATTTTTCCACCATGAACTCATATTTGGGAGTTAATTATTTTCTTAAAAGTCAACAGGAGCCTAAAGTGAAGGCACAGTCTTAAAAAATAGTTCTGGTGTTCCCAACATGTCACTGATTCAGACTGGCCATAGTTTTCAGTCTGCTGGGGGGACCCTGCCACAGGCTGTGTGGATTCTTTAGCTTGTCCAATGAACTCAAAAAGAGTCTGGAGGCTTTGGCTAGAAATAAATGATAAAGATTTATTTAAGAGTCTTAGGGTTTGCAAACTGGAAATGCAACAGGAAATACCCAGCGTATTCTGAAGAAGAAAGACAAGCTAAGGGCTCTTATAGCAAAAAAAATACATTCTTGAGAAGAATCAATCCTACATTCTTAGCCTCTGGATTGATCCAAGATGGTAATCCTACAGATATCCAGTGGTCTAGATAATGGATATCAGGTGGTCTGAATAGGTGACCATTCTTTCCTTAGTCCTTCAAGGTAATCAGAGGGTTATGAGAGATTTAATGTATGTCCAGGCATTGACAGAGGACTAGAAAGTTCAAAAGTTTAAGTTCTCAGGCTAGTTAAAACAAGAATAGAATCATATCCTTAAGCCTCAATCTACTTAAAAATAGCCTCTTCAACAAATGGTGTTGGGAAATCTGGACGGCTACATGCAAAAAAATGAAACGCGAGCACCAACTTACACCATACACATAAATAAATTCAAGGTGGATAAAAGACTTAAATGTAAGTCATGACACCATAAAAGTTCTAGAGGAAAACATCGGTAGGAAAATCTCAGACATTCCACGCAGTAACATCTTCAATGATATGTCCCCTAGAACAAGAGACATAAAAGGAAAGAATAAACAAATGGGACATTATCAAAATAAAGAGCTTCTGTGGAGCTAAAGAAAACAGTATTAAAATAAAAAGAGAACCAACAGTATGGGAAAATATATTTGCTAATGATACCTCAGACAAGGGTTTGATATCCAAAATATATAAAGAACTCATACGACTCCACTCCAGGAAGACAAAAAACCCAATTAAAAAATGGGCAAAAGACATGAACAGACGCTTCTCGAAAGAGGACATACAGAGGGCCCAGAATCATATGAAAAGATGCTCAACATCATTAGCCATCAGAGAGATGCAAATTGATTCAGCATCTTAACAGTAATGACTCCTTTTTTATTTCTTCACTCTATTCCTCAAGCTAAACCAGTGGTTCTCAAAGTTTGCCTCACATCAGAATCACCTGCATGGCACAGAAAAACACGGGTTGTTGTACCTACCTACTACAGATTATCCTATTCAGTTTGTCTGGAATAGGACCCAAGATTTTGCATTCCTAATGCGTTCCCAGGCCATGTTGCTGCTTTGAGGACCACACTTTGGGAACCACTGAAAACTGTCTTAACCAAATTAGTCTAAACATTTTTAAAATGTATTTTACTTTGTGTGAAGTGAATACATAAATGCTTAGTAGATGGAGTCTATCAATAAAAACTGAAAACTAACTAATAGACATCCCCGAAAATCAGTGAAGACAGCTGGTTTTGATATCTGAACACAGCCTACCTGACACATGTTGCTGTCCAGATTTCCACACTCGAGACAGGTTAAACTCAGGCAAACTGAAGAGAAGCTTTTGTTTCCTTTCTTTCCCCATCCCACCTTTATTCTACAAGGGTGTGCAGTGGATGTGCAGCAGCTATGTCATTTGAGTATGTTTACTCTGTAAGCCCTTTGTGCGGCCTTAGCTTCACCCAGCAGCTATTCATCAGAAGTTCCCTTGTAGGAAAACAACTCATGGAGTGCCGCAAGACTAACACAGTGCCAATGAAAGCCCATCTCTACTTGTACATTGTTCTTTCTTGGAGAAGAAAAGCCTTGTGTTTGATTCATTTCTTTAAGGAAACCTGAATAGTATGGATACCTAAAAACTACTTAATATTCCTTCAAACTATAATTTCAGTTTCAAGAAGCAACTTGCAAATATTTTCATCTTGAAAATATCAGAAAGGATACATTGACTTAGGAATCAGTGCAACTGAATATAGTAGGAAACTCTTTCCCATTCTTGAGTTTCAGCTGTGATTTTCATATTATGTGTAATGTGCAAATTTGCTGAAATATCTCTTCTTTTTCAAAGTTTGAGAACATTGTCCTTAATCATTAGGTGGTTTCTCTCCCTCTGTATCTTCAAGACAAGTTCTCTGCTATCATTTAATTCAAATTATCAAGACTCTTGTGTTTTTCTCTCAGATATTTGTAGCTAGATCCAGGAAATGTAGTCTTGCGAACCTGAACTACTAAATAAGGGGCCAACCTGAATTTGCAAAATGTTGAAATTAAAGCTTATTTCAAATAAATATCAGCTCATGTCCTTCAAGTTCTTACAAAAATGAGCAGTTTCTAAGAAACTGTTACCAAGTAGAGATCTTGCTTTCTTTAAAGAAAGCAATTTTAAGTAACATTTTTAATGCAAATCAGTGCTATAAACATGCTTTAGAGCATTAGATTCCATTAAATAGGCTATAAACATCCCCACCTCACTTTTACCTTCTTAATTTGCACAGAAAAACCTTTCTTCACAAGCAGTGCCAGTTCTTCTCATACCAAATTATTGTAAAATCTGGTTAATGAGATTTTGTTGCTTTTCTCTCAAGCCTTTTTATTTTCTTTTAAGGCTATAAGTAAGGGGAGAGGGGCTCTCAGAGGAATTGTTTGAGAGTAAGAAAATGAAAGTATATTCTGGTTTCTGAAAGCCTTTCGGCAATTTCCTGATACCTGTTAGAGTTCTATCAAGGTAATTGCCCTTCTCTTCATAGTGATAGAAATTGCAGCCAAGCCAAATTTCAACTAAAATGGATATTTTTGTAAATATAGAATTTGACCCTGTAAGTTCAACAAAGCCAAATAAATATAACAGTTCAACAACATATGCCAACAATTTTCAGAAGTATAATACCTGAGGTTACTGAACAAAGTTTTAACTCGTATCATTTTAGAATTTGTAGATCATCTACCACCTTCCCTCCAGCCAGACAAACACCATAAAATGATATACATGAAGTCCAGAGATTTGTTAATGCCTTGCCAATCAGTGTCCATGCAGTTACTAGGCTGAGAAGTTAAACCTAGACACTGGTTCTCTTGAGGCTCATTGAAGAGCTGTCTTCACTACCCTATCCCTTACTGTTCCTAGTTTAAACCAGAAGCAATCCACATCAGGGCTCACCAAACTGCCCCTGTTCCTGTATTGCCTGCAAGTTACAAATAATTTTTCCAGATTTAAGTAGCTTAAGTATAAAAATGAGAATAATATTTTGAAACATATAAAATATACATGGCATTCAAATTTTAGGGTCCATAAAGTTTCATTGGAACACAGCCACACCCATTCTTTTGTGTATTGTCTACAACTGCTTTTATTGCAGCAGAGACCAAATGGCCCACAAAACCCAAAATATTTTGTGTCTGTCACTTCATAAAAAGTTTGCTGATATAGACAAGTACTTGCCATCACAGCAACTTGGGGAAAAGAATCCTGCAAATTTAATATCATTGTCCAGGTTTTCTAAACCAATGCATATCAGCATCCATCAAAGTTTAGTCTCCTTTACTTACTTTATTTAAACTAAAAATCCTGTTCCATCCAAATATACTAAGGGTACAGATTAATTTTCATTGACATAGGCACTTGAGTATATCTTTGAAAGCCACTGATATCAACTTGAGGAAGACCAAGGATATTGTCAATGTTGACTACTCACTTCCTACATTTAGGTGATGGTCTGTGGGAATAGGAACATTTGGGATGGTAAAAGTACTACTTGGCAGAACTATGATACTTATCTGTTTATTCTGTACCCTCTTTATAATGCAAAAGAGCTAGATGGTTGTTTTATCAAAGCCATTTTTTATCATTTTGGCATTCATGTTCCTTCTAATGCACAGGACAAAACCTAGATACAACTTTTCACCCTGGTGCTGACTAGCAGAATTAAGAAGCCAAATTGCAGAGTCAAGGAATTTATCAAGACTTCTTCTATTTTTTTTCTATCATTTCATGTGTCTTTCCTACTCCTTCATGGCAAAGACCTGTTTATATTTTCTTCAACTATATACCAGCTTGACACCCTGTGTACCGTGAGTATATTTTAGCAAGCCAAGAAGGAGTAGGATAAGTGATACAAGTAAAAAGTGGAAACTAAAAGACTATGCAGGAGCCTGTAAATTAATTTCAAATCCATGCTGCCAGATAGAACTTGCCCATTTTACCATACACATGTCCAGATTTAATTCTCTGCTGTTTTGTGGAAGTAAAACTGAGAAAGGATCATGAAATCACAACTGAGTGTTGACGAGGTCCCTAGTATTTAATTTAACATCCTTTTATAAAAAAGCATACTAAAATCCAAAAAGTCTCAGTAACTTTCCTAATCACATAGCTAATAAATGAAAAGGTCATTCGCAAACTGAAGTATGAGAGAAGTGTCCAATTCTTTCAAATAAAAATAAGTTAAAGTCAACTCTAAGCCCCCAATCTAGCTGTTCCATTTCCAGCTCATGTTAGGGCTCCCGTTCATCAAGAGAGAGCAAATGTGCAGGGCTGTCCAATCGACAGCCCACAGGCTGCACGCAGTCCAGGATGGCTATGAATGCAGCCCAACACAAAACGTAAATTTACTTCAAACATTATGAGGTTGTTTTTTTGTTTTCATTAGTGTTTGTGTATTTAATGCGTGGCCCAAGACAATTCTTCTTCTTCCAGGGTGGCCCAGAGATGCCAAAACGTTGGACACCTGTGTTATGGTATTATGCAGCTCCCAAACATCAGGGCTGCCTCCACTGTTGTTGGTCTCCTGTTGAGAGGCCTACTGTTTCAGTGAACACAATCTCTGTGGTCCAGCAGTCTAGGTATTTTGGCCCATGCTGAGAGCTGAGGCATGGCTGGTGTGGATAGAAAGCCCAGTGACCGGCATTCAAGCTACTCTTATGAACCTTGTAGCTTTCCCCAGGCTGTCACCAAGAGATGCACATGGAGCCACTGACCCCAGTCCTGACCAAATGTCTCTTACCCTCTTTGTTTCTCAGATAACATGCTTCTTTTCTTTTGAGTATGCCTAGTGTAACTCCTTCAACTTATGTAAGCTTTTTCCAGAGACAGGAAGGAAGCAATTTTTACTTTGACTCCTGTATCAAGAACCTCTCCAGAAACACAGGGCTAAATAGTTCCTGGCTATCTACCAAAAAAAAAAAAAAAAAAAAAAAAAAAAAAAAAAAAAAAAAAAAAAAAAAAAAAAAAACAAACAAACAAAAAAAAAAACCCATGGAAGAAGAAGAGCTATTTAAGAATAACATGTATAAGTTATTATTTCAAATTGCCCTATGATTTTCTTAACAATAAATTCTTATAAACATACAGATGCTTAGGACCCCTTAGGCCAGACTGGAAACTGCCATGGAATAGTGATGAAGAGTTCTTTCTCTAGAGTTGGACATGATGAATCTGAATCTTGGTTCTTGGCTTATGAACTGCGTAACCTTGGGGAAGTCTCAATCATTGATGTCCTTATCTGTAAAATTGAGATAATAACAGAACTACCCTCAAAAAGTTGTATGACATTTAGTTGAGATAAATCTTGAAGTATTTAGCATGGTAGGTTGACATGTCATTAAGTAGGGAGCCAGCACTTTTTAGCTGTGTCCTTTAGGCAAGCGATATAGCTTCTGTATGTGTTTTCTCATTGATAAAATAAGAACGATGACTACTTCATAGAGTTTGTGCAGGTGTGATGATTAAATTAAATGATCATGGTTGCTTAGTGGACACACATTATAAGTTGCTTCATTTTACTTTCTTCTATCTGTTTTGTTTTAGGGGTTGGATTTAAAAGTGAGAGAATCAAATCTGAATTAGTTCTATACAATAGATAATACTACTGTAACAATGATAATAGTACTATAATTACCTAAGATAATTTCTTGTTTTTAGGAATTATATGCTGAAATATTTAGGGGTAAATGGGACATCATGATTGCAGTATACTAAGTAGTTCAGAAAAAAATTACATATATATGTAATATGTATGTACATATATATGTGTGGGCATTTATATATGATATATGTGCATACATGGAGGGGGTATATTTAAGAAAATATAGTAAAATAATTACATTTGGAAAATCTGAGTGAAAAGTATCTAGAGATTATCGGTACTATTGTTACAACTTTCTGTAGGTCTAAAATTACATGAAAATAAAACATTGTAAAAAAAAAGAAAAAGAAAGATAAGAACATGAATTTATTGAGCATGGTAACAGAGGTGAGGTAGAGGTCATCATTTGGTCTATTTAAAAATTCTTTTATGAGGATTTTTTTGTGGCAGGAAGGGTCATAATAGTTATATTTCCATGCCTCACTTAAGGTTTTTGTTTGTATCAGATTCTAATTATTACTAATGCTTTAACCAGCCAAGAGGTGGAAAATGGTTTGTTTAAAATGAAGGCCAGGGTGGGCAGATAAAAGCTATTTCTTCTATTTCATAAGGATGGGAGTTCTTTTAACCCCACAGCAGTGGCCTATGTGCAGTATAAAAGTGTGTTCTAGACCCATTTTAGATACCACATGTGGCTTTTTCACACTAATTCTGAATGTTTCACAGAAAAACAAAGCTACTAAAGAGGCATAGTAGCTCTATAACCCCCACCAGACTGGACACAGGGGAATAAGGAAGGAAGCAAGGTATTCTAAGAGCTTTTGAGTGATGAGCTGTAAAGTAGATTCTTTAGGTAGAAGCGTGGATGTTGGTTTTAACAGGAACCGCCAGTTTCAGCACAGCGGCTCAGATGTGTGCTGATAATCACAGCATAACTAGGACAGCCAGGTGATCCAGCTGGCCAGTTGCCATGATAAATAATAACCTGTTCCTAGGTCAAGTCTAAGGGACAATCTACAAACAAGATACTCTGGACAAAAAGTGACTGCAGTCACAGTGTTGAAAATAGTCCTCATGTGTGCCACGCAGGAAGAATTGGTGGTTGTGAAACAGGATTGTTAATAACACCCACACTCTTTCCTATTAATCAGTGTCAATATGAAGACACACTCTGTACTATTAATCAAGTGTTAACATAGAAATCTATATGTTCTAACTAAAATTTATTAGCCAGTCAATGTCAACAAAATCCAGCAGAAGTACATCATCCATAAACATAGTATTGGTACTTTTATCCTGAATCTGATTTTTATTGATTTGACTGATAGTAGCGAACTCAGTATTTGGCACATGAAATAATGCTGAGATACACCCAGTTTGTATTTATTCCTTTATACAGTGTCCCATTGAATAAATAAACCCGCAGGATGAGAACAAGTGTCAATATATGCACAACATAGCAATGCAGAGCCCTTGTCACTACCAATCTGTGACTGTTTCTGACCTTCATTGCTGGAGGCCTTCTTTAGATCTGGGTATTTTCAAACTGGTGCTCACTGCCTAGCCACATTGTTACCCTAGTATCACATGGTTCTTGGTTTTCTCCCCTGTGCCATCAAATACTCTAGGCTCAGTTCAGTCTTCATTCTCCATCAGAAGACAGCATGCAACTCAACAAGCACTTACTATGTGTTAGTATTGCATAAGAACTGTGGTCACCAAGAGGAATATTTTAAACACAGTGTCTGTACCCTGAGGCCTCTTCTGTAATAAAGAAGATTGCCCCTTGAACATCCTCGGTTCAACCTAATAAATGCTATAAGTGTTAGTGATCTCGGAAGGGATAGTGACCAAGTCTGTCTGGGGAAGCTGAGAACAGAATCCCAGAGAAGAGGGCATTGTTTGGTGGATCTCAAAGAGTGAGTGGGTGCTGCAAGAAGACAGATGTGGAAGAAACAGCATGCCCAGTGTCAAGGAAACCTACAACAGCACCTTTCCCAGCTTCTTCAGAAACTGCAAGTCCACTCAGCTGTTTAGTCAAAAAGCTGGAACAAGAACCCAAGTCTCCTTGTGTCCAGGCCAGTGGTCTTTTCACTATGTATTCTTGGGGCCATTTCGTTTCGGATGCAGTCTCTGTTAGATAAAAACAAATCTAACAACTACGCGACCATGGTTTATCTTTAAGTTTCAGTTTCTCTTTTTATTCCATAATATATCTTTGATAATAAAAAGTTTCAAATTATAATTTAAAGTTTTAACATTTTCCTCCAAACCTTGAGTAAAATTGACTTTGCTGGAATACTTGCTTTACTATGGTTTCTGACAATTGAAAAATGAATTATGGTTTGAGAAGAAAGGCCTCCAGCCATCTGTTAAATGACAGTGTGATTTCTCAGGAAAGACAAAGACTGAACATCAAATGTCAACTTCCATACTAACTGCAAAATGAAACTGAACCATTCAGTGCCTTCTACAGTTTAATACCTCACCATTTTAGCATAGTAAGCAAGCTAATTTACCAGTTTAAGTAATTTCTGATATCACATTATGTTTAGTAAAATATGCTGATTAGGTTTAAAGAAGCATGTTTATAATATTTCTGAATATGCTAACAATATTGCTTTAACTTAAATTTGAGTTAAATCTGGCCCCTACATTCCAAATTACAGCATTTCTCCACTTGTACATTTTTCTGTTCTGTTAAGAGTATAATCTAAAGCAGAACTGTCCAATAAAAATATGATGCAAGTCATCTGTAATTTTAATTTTTTAGTAAAAAATTTAAAACATTTTTAAAAGTTTTAAATTCATCTTTATATTTTCTACTCAATATATCCAAAATAATATCATTTAAACATGTAATCACTATAAAAATATTGATGAGCTATTTTACATTATTTGTGTTGTACTATGTCCTTAAAAATGGTGTATATTTCACCCTTATAGTACATCTCAATTCAGACATTACATTTTCATTGAGCAAAGTGAAACAAGTGGAATGTAACCCTATCAAAATAATAAAGTTGCATTTAGTGGAAAATACAGGATCCGGCAGAAGTATGGCCTGCTTAAGAGTGGTTGATGGGGTAATATTATGGATATAATAATTTATAGTTTGTTTTTTTTTAAGATTTTATTTATTTATTTTCAGAGAGAGGAGAAGGGAGGGAGAAAGAGCAATGTATGGTTGCCTTTCACATGGCCCTGACTGGGGACCTGGCCCGCAACCCAGGCATGTGCCCCAGCTGGGAATCGAACCGGGACCCTCTGGTTCCCAGCCCGCGCTCAATCCACTGGGCTACACCAGCTGGGGCTAATAATTTATAGTTTTAATTTGAACATTTCATCTAAAATATCCTATGGTGTGCTTGAGTGTAATAGTGTTATGTTACAGAATTACATGCTTAGACTTTGTAATAAAAGATTGTATAATAACAAAGGGATGTTATTTGTACCGGACCCTGTATTTCACAATGCTTCAGTATGAACATTTAAATTAAGTTAAATAAAATTGAAAACTCAGCGTTTCTATTTCACTAACCACATGTAGTCAGAGGCTACCAGATGGGGCGCTGCAGACCTAGAAGTCAGAGTGGTGGCACATGGAAACCTGGGAGCACTAGGCTTGCTCTCAGCAAGGCAGGAGGGGATTGTGTGTAGAAAAGGGTTAGAGAGTAAGCATATAAAAGAAAACAGGAGGTAAACACATGAACTTTGGAGTTAGACTAGATTATCTCTGTTGCTTTTTTTCTTTGACCTTTTTACACTTTAGCTTTCTTAACTATAAAGTAATTATATCTGCATTGTTGGGCTATTAAAACTAAATGATATAACTTAAATAGTGAACTTTGAAATCTGGCACATTCCAAAGGTTCAATAAAGTATAACTAGGGTTATTAGTATTCATGCAAGTCATGGGCTCTGTTTGCATTTAAGTGTGGGGAACCTTTGAGTAATTTAATTAATTATTTGCAGGATGTAGGGTATAGAGGGAGAGAAATTGTGGGATTTTTCTGTAATTTTTATTGTATTATAAGGTATTTATATAGAAAAAGTGCGCCAATCACAAGTATACTGCTCAATGAAGTTTCACAAAGCAAACATACCTGTGAAACTAGCACCCACATCTAGAAATAAAACACTTAGAGAATCTCAAAGCTCTTCCCATGCTCCCAATAAAAGAAACCACCATCCTGACTTCTAACACTACAGGTTAGTTTTCTCTGTTTGTAAATTTTATGTAAATAGACTCATACAGCCTGTATATGTGTTTAACTTCTTTTACTCAATCACCAAGTTGTGAGACAGACTTTTTTATGTTGTGTGGGGCAGTAATTTGTTCTTTCTCATTGCTATGTTGAATTCCACTATATAAATACCCCCACAATGCATTTATCCATTTTATAGTAGATAGACATTTGGGTTGTTTTTACATTGGAACTATAGCAAATATACCTCCTATGCACACTCTTACCTAGGTATTTTGGTGATGGGTATGTACTGGGATTTGAGTTTTCATTCTTGGACTTGTTGAAGGAGAAGACTCACTCATCATATTATTTCATGTGCAGGAACCTTGAATAAGCATAAAGAGTTGGAGGACCTTGTGGCTAAGTTCCTGAATGTCGAAGCTGCCATGGTCTTTGGGATGGGATTTGCAACTAACTCAATGAATATTCCTGCTCTAGTTGGAAAGGTAAGAATTTGTTAACATAATTGTCTTCTGCTGTATTATTCCTAAGAATTATAACTCTGAGGGGGTCTTTTGTTAGGGGTTTGGCTCAGAAGGTCCTTTTCTGAGAAAAAACATATTGGATGTCTAGCTTTTTAAATATAAATGTACCATCTTAGTCCAGAAAATCTCTTTATCACGATACTCTGGTTACAGAATTACAGCCTAGATGTTGGTCAAATTTCATCTTCCACGATGGTTTATCAAACCCAATTAAATTTTTAGGCTCTCAAATGACCATCTGTAATGTAGCTAAAACTTATTAAGCATTTATTTGAATAAAACATTTTGCTTGTACCATTCATTTATTTATTCATTTGTCTAATAAATCCCTGATTGAGAATCTACTATATCCTGTTGTGAGGTAAGATATAGGACATCAAAGATGAACAAGACTTGTGCCTTGTAAATGTATGTACTTTACGTTCTAGTGAGAGAAAAAACACACCAAATAAAAAAGGATGACTGTCACAGAG
Organism: Micronycteris hirsuta; assembly: GCA_004026765.1. NCBI lineage: Eukaryota > Metazoa > Chordata > Mammalia > Chiroptera > Phyllostomidae > Micronycteris > Micronycteris hirsuta. The sequence continues at coordinate 44,615 of PVJI01011128.1, read as the reverse complement.
AAGGCACGTATATACATGGGAAAGGACAAAAAGTTGCCCCCAAATTGTTCTTGAGAAAGCCTATGCAAAGTGGGTAGCATTAGAACTGAATCTTTTACTTATCTATTAAGATAAGTTATTTTCTTCTGACAAGGAAGAAAAAACAGCATGCAAAAGCCCCAGTTTTGGAGAATTAGAGTATAGGATAGTGGATGAAGAAGAGCACAGAATGAAGGTGGAGGCCAAATTGCAAAAAGTCTTGCAGTATAAATCATTAAAATGTTCAAAATTCTTCTGGAAAAAATGGGGATTTGGAGAGTTGGTTGGTTCACTTCAAGTGAACGCAAGTGTCATAACCAGACTTATGTTTTTAAAAAACAGTTGACTCATGACAACTAAATGTAGTGTATGGTTTTTTATTGCAGTATGCACTTTAAAATAGGAGGAAATAATACAATAAAAATAAAATAAATTTAAAAATAAAAAATAATATAAAAATAAATACATAAACACATAAATAAATAAATTTATACATACATACATATAAATACATAAATAAATATTAGAACTAGACTAAGTTCTTTGGAACCAATAGTTTTATGAAGTGTGGCTACTCACAAGGGCTGGTTCTCATATATAAAAAGCACTATAAATGACTCAGTCAATGCAGTGAATAGGATTCACAATTTCTCCCTAAATCTTTACTATCTAGTGGATGCTGGTAGTGAATAAAATACCTGACTAAGAATAAAAACAGAGGGAAATAAAACATCTGTAAAAGACATTAAGACATTATTAGAACAGCTAAGGAAATAGGAATTTGAGCTATTTATTAAATGATAGCATTATATAAATGTTTGATTTCTTGGGTGTCATATATTGCATTTTGATTTTGTAGGAGAATGTTCTTGTTCTTAATAAATACATGCTGCAGAGGTTTACAAGTAACTCAAATGTTCACCAAAAAAATAATAAATTTGCACACACGTCAGGAGTATAGAATATGGGAATGTTGCTGGCTCCTGCCTCAAGAATTTAAAACATGTTATGTTTCCAAAATATAAGGAAGAACTCATAGATTCAGGATGGCCACGAAAGACAAATGGAAACCATAGTTTGTCTCTTCATTTTTGGTATGGTTGAGTAATTTCATAATTTAAAATTTTTAGTTAAAAATGAAAAACATTTTATAAACTGTAATCTATAAGCAGTAGATTAGACTGGGATTTTCCACCTGCCTCAGAGTGAATTGCCATTCATACTTTTCCGAATGTAATGTTTTTAACTGCACAGCAGTGGTACCCTTGTTATATGGAGGTCCATACAGTGAAGAATGAGATTCAGTAGTTCCACGTTCTCACCAACACTTGTTGATTTATTGATGATAGCCATTGTGACAGGGGCGAGATGATGTTTTTCATTGTGGTTTTAATGTGGTTGTAATGATTAGTGACATTAAGCATCTTTTCATATGTCTAATGACCGTCAGCATGTCCTCTTTGGAGGAGTGTCTATTCAGGTCTCTCTGTTGCCCATTTTTTAATTAGATTGTTTTGATTTTTTGGTATTGAGTTTTATAAATTCCTTATAAACTTTGAATATTAACCCCTTATCAGACGTATTATTGGCAAATATGTTCCTCCCATTCATTTTATTTGGTCTTTTCATTTTGTTGATTGTTTCCTTTGCTGTGCAAAAATTTTTCAGTTTTATGTAGTCCCATTTGTTTATTTTTCTTTGGTTTCCCTTTCCTGAGGAGATATATCATAAAAAATATTGCTGTAAGAGATGTCCAAGACTAACACTGCTTATGTTTTCTTCTAGGATTGTTATGGGTTTGAGTATAACATTTAAGTCGTTAATCCATTTTTGAGTTTATTCTTGTGTATGGTGTAAGAATGTGGTCTAGTTTCATTTTTTGGCACATATCGGTCTAATTTTTCCCAAAACCATTTCTTGAATAGACTATCTTTACCCATTGTATATTTTTTCCTCCTTTGTCAAATATTAATTGACTGTAAAGGCTTGGATTTATTTCTGGGCTCTCTATTCTGTTCCATGGTGATGGAAGGAGACTTGACTTGGGGTGGTGAACACACAATGCAGTGTACAGGTGATATGTTGTGGAATCGTGTACCTGAAACCTGTATAATTTTGTTAACCAGTGTCACCCCCAATAAATTCAATAAAAAAGAAAAAAAAGAATGAGAATTGAAAAATAAGAGTTGGAATTCTCCTGTAAAAAAGATACCTGCCTTTCAGAAGGAATACACCAAAACTGTCCCAAATAATCCATTATGGGACTGAAAGTCTCCGGCAAGTCCACAACCGACCCAAAAGTATATCAGTTTTCCTGTCAAACATCAGTTCTTTAGATGATAGCTGATGCTTAACCAAGATCTTAAATAACCTTTTCTGCTGAAAATTATATACAAATGACTAAAGGTCTGTAGTCCCTTAAAACAATCCCCATCTTCATCAGCTAAATATTGTATAGCGTTTTATTCATATAGACACCAAGTTAAACTCTTGGGCTTTTAAAATTGAAGTGGTTTGCAGATCTATGATTCAAGTCTCAAGTATCTTCCTGCTCCCACATGTTGTTCTTCCTTGATTGTATTTATTGATCTGTGTTTTGTGTACTTGTTTTCTTAACAGGGATGCCTTATTTTAAGTGATGAGTTAAACCATGCATCTCTTGTGCTTGGAGCCAGACTCTCAGGTGCAACCATAAGGATCTTCAAACACAACAGTGAGTACCAATATATTTATCCAACATGTACTGCTTGTTTCTAGAAGAAAGTAAAAGTGACTGTTGGGGCTTTGTTCTTGCTCTTCAAACTGGGAACTCAGCCTAGTAAAACACAATTATGTTTATATTCACTACTGATTTGTTAACCTCTGCTGACCCAGCACGCAGATTGTTTAGTGCAACCCAAACGTATTAGTGGCAGTGTTTCTGGTGGTCTTGCAATATGGCCTCTGAAGACCTGACTGACCTCTTAGAACTACCATTTAATTATCATAAGTGTTATAACTCTTCCTCTTCTATTACTCTGCCTTGGGAAAATATGAAGACTTAAGTTGCATGACATAGTCAGGTAAAAAGAGATCTTCCTTACCATAATGCTTCTTTTCACTACCCCCATCCACCCTATGCTCAGATACACCCCCCACACACACACACACACATACACAGAAGTAGTCTATTCAACTGTATTAAAATGCTCTTTCAGGCTCTGAGCTGTATGGTTGGATTATTAGGAGGAGGCAGAGGCTATTTATCCTTATAGACTTGATGGGACAGCATGGTAAATATTAGGGAATACTTTTAAAACAGGTGGTGGGGAACACCTGTATTCTATTGTCCTGCTGTGCCTCTGACTTGTCGCATCACCTTGTGTAAATCTTTTAATCATTCCTTTACTCGGTTTTCTTATCTGTAAAATAAGGGTGTTGAACTCTCTGATGTGCAAGGATCCTCTTGGCTCATTGTCTTATTTTAATTCTATATTACTATCATCAAAACTCTCCTTTCTGTATTTGCACATCCACATATACAAACACACACACTCTTGTTCCCTCTTTCTTCCTTTTCACCAACTTTCTCTCCTGATTTCCCTTCCTTTCTATGTTTTCCTTCCCTCTTCCTTGGCACTACCCTCTGTGCTTCAAGGGAGTAGCAAAGACTAAAATGAGGAGAAGAAAAGTGACTGAGAACTGAGAAGGAATTGTTCCTGTTGTTATGTCCACTTACTAGAAATCTCAACCAAAGAACAATTGTCACATGGGAAAAAAAAGCAAATGAATGGGAGAGTTCTAAGTGAATCTACTTACTAACTTGTAGATTTTTTTCTAATAAAAAAAACTCCTGCTGTCACTGAATGGTGTGAAGTCTTGCCATGCCTTTACTGAACCACTTCAGCAGCTGTGTAAATGTGAATACTCTGGAGTCGAGTTCAGAACCAGATCCTCTGGAAGAGCCATACTTACGGTGTCTCAGACTTAGCTCAATTATGACAGCGAGCTCAATGTTAATTCCAAATATGTTGACTTCATTTCTTAATTTTGCATCAAACACTTGATCTTGGCTAGTCTATGATAAGTTACATTCCTGCAGTTCTGTTTCATTTACCGTCTATTGTCACATCTAGACTCCAATTATTTTGACAGTGTTGGGAATTCATGTGTGGAGTAAACATTTCATGTGTTCAAGAAATGAATTTATTAAGAGACCACAGAAAATGTCTTTGGTATTAGTAAAATTATACTATACTCTTTTGGTTCTTTGGCATGACAGGTGATTGGTGATCAAAGATTTTATCTACTTGGGGAAGGATAAAGCATAGTTGACAGCTATTCAACTGAAGTTCCATCCACGGATATGGTTAAATGTAATAACCTTATTCTTGGAAGTGGACATATTAAAGTTGTGATCTATAAGGAATAAATAAACCAGATCATTGTCAAGATTAACCTCTCATTTCTTCACTCCATTCCACTAAGGGCAGTGGCTCATGACCCTACTTTCACAATAGAGGTATCTACAGATCATCTATGAAAGATCAATGACAGGACCTACCTCCAGATGAATAAAATCCAAACATCTCTGTTGGAGTCAAGGCAGCTGAATTTTTTCAGAGCTCTCCCATATGATCGTGATGCACAATGAGAACTATAAACCTTAGAATCTTATTTTCTAACCTCCTTTTGTTTAGGCTGACCCTGGATCTTGCCAGTGCATCCAGGGATGTATCACCACACACGCATTGCCATGTTAATAACTATCATCACTCTTCCTCTCACCATGGCCTGTGCTGTTAACACTCCTGGTCTAAAGTTGATAAAGGGGGTCAAAAATGCAGAGACAGTTTTCCAAGCCAAAATTTAGTGAACACCTATTCTGATTCAAGCACTGTGTTCAGCCTTTGGAGGATATAAAAATGATAAGGTAATATCTTAGCTATGTGAGAGCTTACAATCTAGTAGGAGAAACAGATATGTATGAAAGTAACTGTATTATGGGTTAAAGCAAAAAACAATAAGACCATGGGGATATCAGGCTAAGGGTACAGGCTTTGGACAATGTACCCACTAGAATAAATAAAATAAGAAAAGATGATACCACCAAATGTTGGCAAAGATATGGAGAAACTAGAACTCTCATGCATTGCTGAAAGGTAAAATAGTACAACTTCTTTGGAAAATTCTATGACAAAGTCTTATAAAGCTAAATATGTTCATATGTTCACCCAGAAATTCCACGCCTTGGAATTTCCAAGTGAAATGAAAGCATATGTTAACAGAAAGACTTGTACAGAATGTTCATAACAGCTCTATAATAGTCCTAAACTGGAAACAAGCCAAACATTTCCATTCTCTCAATAAGAGAATGGAAAAAAATGTGCTTTATTCATATAGTAGAATATGACTCTATAATGAAAAGGAATAAACTACTAATACATACAACATGTATGACTCTAAAGAAACATTTTATAATTAAATAAAGTAGACACAAAAGAGTACATACTGCACAAGTTTGTTTATAGGAAATTTAAAAACAGACTAAATAAATCTATGACACTAGAAAGCAAAACAATGCTTGCCTCTTATTGTGGTGAGAAGGGACATAAGGAAACTGTCTGCTGTGATAGAGATGTTTGATGTTTTAATAAGGGTGATGCTTACAATCTTATTAAAATTCATTGAACTGTACGCTTCACATCTGTATATTTCCTTGTAAGTAAATTTTCCTAAAAATATAATGATCATACAGCATATATAAATTTAAAACCCTTGATTTGGTATTTAAACAAGTATAGGTTTTGACCCAAGCATTTGTGTTCTTGTTCTATAGCTTATTAGCATGTTGTCCTAGGCAAAGTACTTAACCTTCTTGGATCTCAATTTGTATTCCAAAAATGAGAATAATTACAATACTTGATTCCTGAAATGTTGGAGGAAGCATATAAAGTGCTTACTTAGCACAGTGCCTGGTAATGGAAACTCCTGAATTTTTTGTACCTGCTGGGTTATTATAATTATTATCCTCATCATTTTCATCACTAGTACCACTAAAGAACAGTAGGAAACATTATGATGACCCAGAACAATGTAGAGGTCATTTTATTTAGAGGATTGCATGACATGAATAGCATTTGCCTTAGACTTTGAAAGATTAAGAGAATTTTAATCAGGAATGAGAGAAAGGATGTTTCAAACAGAACGATAATATAGAGTTTTAGAAGAGCATCAAGACTTCCAGTGTGACCTGACTGAACTACTGGAGATAGCCTGAAAAATAAGGCCTTGGCCAGTTAGTGTAGAGCTGCCAAGATGTACGAATAAGCTAAGATGTATGTACTTCAAGAAGCAACGAAGGTTACCTGGGCAGTCAGCTTTATGTCATTCTGTTCCCTAGGTGACCTGACTTTGCTCAAAGTATTTGGCAGTCCTTTCATATGTTCAGTGGAGATTAAACTAGACATACAAGTTTTGAGTTAATTAAATCTTTAAACAGCAACAGATGGAAAAGAGCACTTACTTATGGATTGTAAAGATTAGCTGTCCTTATAGCAGTACTGTTACAACTTCTCTCTCTTGAATTTATTGTTGTTTGAAATTCAGCCCAAATTCTATTATTCACTAGTATTGGAGAGTCTATAGAGATGATGATGATGTTGATAGTTATAGATATCTAGATGTCAGCTAGATAGAAGATAGGCAGATGGACATGTATACATGCACACATACCCAACTGGGTAACTAAGTGAAAACTTTACCAGTCTCTACCCTCCATCTCTACCAAGCATCTCTACCCTCCAGCTTGGGTAGCAATCCTCCAAGATGCCATCAATGATCCACCTCCTCCTGGTGTTTATGTCCTTGTGTAGTCCCCTGTTGCATTGTCTCAGGATTAGTTTGTGTGATCAAAAGGACACTGCAGAAGAGATGATATGTCACTCTTAATATTGTGTTTTAAAGATGTTATGGCTTCTGCCTCTCCTTTCTTGGATCCCTTATAAGGATGTTTAAGAAGCCTGTGGAAAAGAGGCCTCCTGCCAACAACTGTGAGAGCAGGAAGTCTTGACTGATCTCCTGGTCGCACTTCAAGCCTTCAGGTGACTGTAGCTCAGCCAACACAAGTTTCTTAGGCCACAATACCCAGCTAAGGTTCCCAAATTCCTGACTGCAAAATCTGCAAGATAATAAGTGTTTGTTGTTTTAAACCTCTAAATTCTGGGATAATTCTTTATATAACAATAGATAGCTTATATGCTTCTCTGACCACTATTGCTGAGACAGAAGTGGGACACCTGGGCATGATTTCCTACTTCCCCCTTCTTGGAATCTAGAATGAATAGCTCATTCTAAAGTGAATGGCTCAGCAGAGCCTGAGTCTTTCAACCCAACTACTTTATCCACTTGCTCAGTGGCAAAGAAGCCAAAATAAAACAAGTTGGAAGACAAGCCATTCTTGGTCTACATGGGGCAAGAAACTCAAGAGCCTGTAGCACAAAGGTCAGGAAGTGAAATAAGGTTTGTCTACTGCTTCCCAAGACATAGTTTCCCATAGCTATCTTGGCCAAAGAACACCAGGCTTTGACTCACCATGTTAGCAGCCCCTTTTCTTGGGGGAGTGAGGCAGAGGCTGCCTGAAGTACTTCTTTTTCTATTGGCGAAGGCTGAAATATGAAGAGAAGGGATAATCATCACCCACATTCCAGTTCCACAAATAGTCATCAGAAATATTGCTCTTATCCGTGGGTGTATGGAGTGGACCCGACAATGTGTACATGTCAGTGCAGGTTATTTCCACATTTCTGTTCAAACACAAATACAATTAATTTAGCCAAAACCATATAATGGGAAAATATTTTAAGCAGAGTCCTACAAAGCAACTTTATTTTAAATATTTAAATAAACTGATGAAGTTCAGCCACATATTGAGTCTTTCCACTCATTACAACTACTCGGAAATTGCTTCAGTTCAACCTGCTGTTCTGGGTCCAGCCCACGACACCCTACGCAGCTATGTTATTATCTTGTCTTTTAGATTCCAACCTCGGGGAAAAAATTCCAGCGAAATTATACCTAAAGGGAACCACAGTAACTATATCAAGGAGAAATCAGACAGCATCTTGACAAATGGTAAAAAGCCAATGTCACCATTGAGGGGCAGAAGAACATTGTGTATCTTTATGTGTGATACCCTGAGAAAGACTCAATATCACTTATGTAGTATTCAGATCAAAATGCTGAATTTTACATTAGCCAATCCAAATTAGGAATGTTCTATCTTAAAAAAATAAAAGAGGTGTGTATTCTCTAAACATGTTAATGCCATAAAATACACAGAAAGGATGAAGAGATGGTCCAGATTAAAGAAAACTGCAGAGCCATGACAACTAAGTATAATACACAATCCTAGACTGGCTTCAGAAGGAGAGAGAGAAATGCTATAAAGGCCATTCCTGGGCCAAATGACAACACTGTAATATAGACAGTAGGTTAGCAATACTAGACAAGAGCAGTATACCAACGTTAAATGTACTGAAGTGGATAACCACACCACAGTCCAGCACACACAAATGACGGCCTGTGAGCCCGGAATAGTTGTTACATTTTTAAAGTGTTGTATAAATAATAAAGAAGAGTGTGTGACAGAGACCATGTGTGGTCCACGAAGCCTAAAATATTACTTGCTATGTGGCTTCGTACAGAAAACTTTTGCTGATCCCTGCTGGAGTCTTGTAAAAGAATGCCCTCGTTCTTAGGGAAGACACGCTTATAGTGTTTAGGAGTAAAGGCCTTGGTATATGCAATTTAGTCCAAATTCAGAAAAAAATGTGAAAAGAAAATGTACACACACACATATTTATACACAGAGATAGATGGACAAATTGATGATAGATAAATAATAAATGATAAAGCAAACGGTAAAAAGTGTTAATAGATGAATCTGAGTAAAGGGTATATAGGTGTTATTTGTAGTATTCTTATTCTTATAAGTTTAAAATTATTTCCATATAAAATTTTGTTTTAAATCCTTAGTTCTTTGCTGAAATTATAATTTGAGTTTAATTTTATCTTCTAAATTTACAAAGCTCTTAAAACATTCAATAATTTATTCCTCATGCCCTCCCTTTGTACTCTCAGAAAATAGGTAATATTTATAATGAATGTGAGCTGTGGTTATTTTATACCAGCAACTAGCCCTTATTGAGAATGTACTCTGTGCCAGATGCTGAGCTAATGGCTTTCTCTCACGTACTTATTTAACCCTGTAGGTAAACCGATGAGGTAGGTAGTAGTTTACAAATGAGAAGATCCAGGTTTAGAGATATTAAACCACTTTTCCAGGATCATCTGACTGCTCAGTGGTGAAGCTGGAACTGTCTGTAAAAATGCTGGCCTTCCCAATTAATAGAGAACTGTGTGTGGCAAGGGTCAGAAGTGCGTCATCTAATCCACAAAACTCTATTAGATATGAGCTGCTGTTACTCTTTTGCTCCTGTGGTAGGTAAAATAATGGCCCTCAAAAATGCCTACATCCTAATCCCCAGGACCTTTGGATATATTATGGGGCAAAAGGGAATTAAGGTTGCTACTCTGTTAACCTTAAGATAAAGAGATTATCTGCGTGGGTCCAGTGGAAAAGGGAAGAAGAAGAATGTCAGATTCAATATGAGAAAAACTTTAATGGCTGGCTTTGAAGATGGAAGAAAACCACAAGCCAAAGGATTCCAGAAGCCTCTAAACCAGGGGTATCAAACTCATTTTTACCAGGGGCCACATCAGCCTCTCAGTTGCCTTCAAAGGGCCAAATGTAACTTTAGGACTGTATAAATGTAACTACTCCTTAACTAGCGGCAAGGAGCTCCATGCTGCTGCCGGGTAGAAACAAGGTGCTGGGATGGATAAAACGAGGAGGAGGGCCCAACTCAGCCCACAGGCCTTGTGTTTGCCACCTGTGCTCTAAAAGTTGCAAGAAAACAAGTTATCCTCTGGAACTTCCAGAACGGAAAGCAGCCCGGCCCACACCTTGATTTTAGCCTAGTAAGACCCATTTCAGATTTCTCACTTTCAGAGCTGTAAGATAATAAATCTGTGTTGTTGCCCCAGCCAGTGTGGGTCAGTTGGTTGGGCATCATCCCACAACCCAACCGAACTGGTGACCTACCAGTTCGATTCCCGGTCAGGGCACATACCTGGGTTGCAGGTTCAGTACCCTACAAAAGGCAGACAATTGATGTCTCTCTCTCATTTTATCAATATTTCTCTCCCTCTCTTTTTCCCTCCCTTCCCCTGTCTCTCTCTCTAAAAAAAAAAAAAAAAAAAAGTGCTTTATTTCTAAGCCACCGAATGTGTGCTAATTTCTTACGGCAGCAATAGAACCCTAATACACTTTCATCCTCAGATACCCAAAGCCTCTTGCCACTCACCAATGTGCTTAATAGGACTTTTACTCATGAGCATACTTTCACTACTGTTGCGTTTACATCTCGAAAATAGCCACTTTTGACAGCAGGATTACCTCCAGGGTTCTTGCCTCCAGACTTGTTACTTAAGAAGTTAGGAAGTTAGAATGTATATGAAGGGGAAAGAATTAAATTGAGTTATAAAGTGTATGGCATCAGCGGCTGCTGGCTTTCTTTCCTGCTCTGCTGGAACCAGGATAATACTAAATATCTCAATGAACAATAAATTTGGCCATTAATGATGGCCATTAAAGCATAAAACAGTGCTTTAATCCACAATATGCATCCACACAGATCAAAATGATAAAGTAGAGATTATGTAAGGATCTGCAGAGATGAAAAGTTGGCTTTCTATGTATGTTTGAGGCAGGCAACCAGCCCAGAGAGAAGTTAATAACTTGAGAGACATGTTCCTGAGGATGGTCACCTAAACCAGAATGACGTTCTCAAACATCAGATCGTGGGGTTTCATACATCTCTACACATTCTGCTCCCCTGGACTTTCATCCACTTTATGTCCTTTGCTTACACTTCCAGATACTCCCCTGACTTTTGGAAGAAAGGAAGTTCTATTTCATGTAGATCAGTACCAGCAGATAACTTGTTATTTAGAGCCTCTCTAAATAAATCAAAATTCTGAACCCTTGAATTTTGAAATTCTGCATGGGAAAAATATACCTAAGGTGTATTTAATCAGACCACCATAGTAAACCGAGCCCTTTGTAAACAGGCTTGACCAAGCTATTCATCATTTCTCTTACTTTATTTCCCACAAAACTTCTGAAGGGGAACAAGATCAGAACAATTAAAAGCTACTCTCTAAGGACTCAGAAGTGCATTTTTAGCAGTACTAAATTCAAAATTGGGTACCAGAATCCTTTATCACCCTGGATTAGTTCTCCTGGATAGCGAATGTAAACAATTACTGTGATCATAACTCATTTATTCAGCATTTGCTGGTGCCAGCAAATACATTAAACCCTATACATAACCCGTTCACTTAATTTTAACAAAAACCTGGATTCATAGTCCTCTTCATTATTCACACTTATTAAGAGAAAACCAATCATGAAATTGATTAAATGGCCCACTCAAGGTCATACAGATGATCAATGGTGAAAGTCAAAATTCAAACTCAAGTCTGTTTCTCTCATCTTGAATCATTTCTCCCAGTCACTTACTCAGGAAGTGACCCCAGGAAGTGCCAGCAGGTGAGCATGGAGTGGAGACAGAGAGGGAAAGGCAGCCGGTAAAGGGCACGATGTCTAGCAAGTTACCACAATAGACCGTGGTGCTCAGTCCTATTAGGAAACTCTGGGAAGTCGTGTAGGTGTGTCTGTGTTATCCCATTTCAGGGGTAAGGGAGCTGGAGTATTTAGCCACCAGTTCACACTTGTGGTTGATTGAGGGCTGTCCCTACTCAGGCCTAGTTTGCTTTCACAGCCTGAAAAAAAAAGGTCTTGGACCAAGAATGGCCTATTTGCAATAAGGAGCTGGGCTGAAGGATATAGGCAGGGCATGCACAGCACTTGCTAAAGCTCTTATCCACTAGCTAATTCCAGCTACTGCCAGGCCATGTGTAGGACCCAGAGGGCTGTGGGTCCTTGTAAAACTCAGTCTTGTGTGATGGCTTATCCTGTTAGTAGCCTGATTTTCAACCCATAATCCTGAAGTTTAGCTTCTAAATTCCTCAGTGCTGAGAATATCTCTTTGGATTTTCTACTGTGGGCAGCTTTAATGAAATAGCCAATCCTTAGTTAGCTTTTGTGACTCATTTGGTGGCACAAAACAGACACTGCAGCCTTTGCACACCCTAAGCTAAGGCATCAGCTCCAACCAGGGATCAAGGCTGCTTTCCACCAGGATTTTAGTGTGTTTGAGGAAATAGGCCAGCGCCCCTTGGGGCACTTGTCTGGCTTTGGTAAACACAAACCCTGGACTGAGTGTATTAACACTCTGAGCATGCCAGGACCTCAAACCCTTGGGTAAGAGTTGCCTCTCTGGAAAGGTCAACATCTTCTATTAGACATTTGGCTATATCAAGACTGAGTAATTTTTCCCCCTGAATCTGCTCATTTTACTGGTAAATGCATATGATCTAGATTCTAGAGCAGTGTTGTTTCTCAGACTTTTATGCCGGGGATCTTGTTAAAATGCAGACTCTGTAGATGTGGGTTGAGGGCTGAGTTTCTGAAGTTCTGACAAGTCTCCAGGTGACGCCGATGCTGGCGGTGCAGGACCACACAGGAGACAGCAAGGCTGTAGGCTGTCTCCATCCTCAAGTGAGCCACAAAGGGCTTCTTGAGCTGGCCTTGGAGAGAAGTCATCCTTTCAGCTAAGAGAGTTGCCATGAGGTCAGTGGGCTGGGCAGGCCAGGAATTTGGAATGGTTTGGGAAAAAAGGTGGAGAAGAAGAACCAAGACTCCCCCTAGAGGTATTTAAAGGCCAAGAGGAAGAAGACAAAGAGTGAACTGTTAGTGGGAAAACTCTGAGTTTCATATGCATAAGGGCTCATGAGAGCTGTTTGAATAGAGGGTCAGATCTATAAACAGCATTTAGACTACTTTATAAGCCATGACCTTTTAGATCTCAAGGTATGACTTGGGTTCTGAACTAGGTTCTTTACTTTAATAATTACAACAATTGCCTCTATGTATTTTAACAATAACTAATGTATTGACCCTTGCTATGTGAGCCTTTTATTATACACAAGCTCATTTTAGCCTCAAAATTACAGAAGGAGGCAACTTCTGTGATTATGCACTTTCTATAAATGAAGAAACAGAGGCACAAAGTGGTAAGGTGATGTCCTTAGAAACACAGAGCTAGAAAGAGGCGGAGCTGGGATCTAAACCAAGGAGCTCTGACTCCAGAATTCCTGTTTTTAAGCACCATGCACTTTACCTCCTTTCCCAGGCTTTTCCACCCCTTGCATCCTCCTTGAGGGTAAATTGATGTGGACAATTCTTAGTAGCTTCTATCTCCCATGCAACTGTCCTTGAGTCAGGACAGCTGGGTCCCGCAGATGTGGCCAGCAGGTTGCCCTTGCTCAGACCTTGACCTGAGACTCAGGATCCCAACACTCACCTCTGAGCTTCCATATTGTTTCCTGAATCATATCTCACCTTCTTGCATTGACCCTACTCACTTAGGGATCCCAGCCCAGTACTTTGTCTAATTTTACAGTCCCCTTCCTGAGGAGTAAAGCCTCAGATGCTGCCCAGTGTCTCAGTGCACGGGCCACACTGGGCCCCTGCTTTAGGCTCTGCCTGTTCTTCATCGCATGTCCCCCAGGTCAGAAGTTGTGGGTATGACAGTTCCTCTCCAACATACACATACCTTGCCCTGACACCTGCCTCATTCTCAAACTTAGTCCAGTTCCTCTGCTCCCAGCTGCCTTTTGCAGTCTTCCAAGAAAATCATTTGCTTCTTTGACCTACCAAAGGCTATGCAACACCTGCCTACACATTTATAGAGCCATCAAAGAAATCTGAACCATACAGTATTTGCCCAAACTGCTTTGCAAAATGTAAAGCATCAAATTTTCAGTGTATCAGAAATGCCCTCACTGATTTTGTGAGAAAGAGAATCTGTAAATGTGATTTTGAGAAAAACATTTGCTTTGCTTGCCAAAGCTGGCTTATGTTTTCCCCCAAATGGTAAACAATGGGCAGTCTCAAAAGTAAAATTAATTTTTATATTATTGTCCACAGTTATTTAAGTACCTATAACTTAATATTTCACCTTTGGGCTCAATATGGAAGGGATGAAACTGGGTATCTCTGAAGAAACAAAAAGAATGGGAGAAAAGATGGAGAGTTTAAAATTTTTATAATTATAAAAAAATGAGTAGCATTTCTTCATCATCCAATCATATTTTTATTTAAGCAATAGCTTTTGAGTGTTTCTCATGTGCACGTATGAAAATATTTTTGGCACTCAACACATGGAATAGAGAACCAGAGGTTGTATTTAAACGGAGTTAAAGGTAGGGCTTGTGGAGCTTGGAATGATAAAGGATGAACCACCAACCACATTGTGCAGCATATGGAAAGTGGAAGCTGACATTCATCCCAACGAGGACCATAGACCCTGGATCCAGAGAGGAAAAAGGGCACTGAGAGATGGGCAGTGAGGGAAGTGCTCGTGTCTCAACAAAAACTCAGTTGCGATGAATAAAGACATGTCAAGCATCCCCACAGCTCCGCACATTTTCTTCCATCTACCAGAGCCAAGAGTGGATGTGTCTGGCCTTGATCAGTTGTAACACACCACTCCAAGACACATCATAATTAAAATGCCAAAGTTTAAAGATAGAGAATCTGAAAAGCAGCAAGAGAAAAGAAGTTAGTTACCCACAGGGGAGTTCCCATAAGGCTGTCAGCTGATTTCTCAACAGAAGCTGCAATCTAGAAGGGATTGGTAAGAAATATTCAGTCATGAAAAGCAAGAACCTATAGACAAGATTGCTGTACCCAGCGAAGATATCCTTTAGAACTGAAGGGCAGATAAAGAGCTTCCAAGACAAGAAAAAACTAAAGGAGTTCATCATCACCAAACCATTATTATATGAAATGTCAGAGGGACTTATTTAAGAAAAAGAATATCAAAACTATGAACAATAGAATGGTAAAAAAAAAAAATACAAATCTATCAACTATTGAATCTAAAAAACAAATTAAGCAAACAAGAAGAACAGAGACAGAATTATGGATACAAAGAGCATTTTGATAGTTGCCAGGTAGGAGGGGGATTTGAGGAAATAAGTGAAGAGGCGAGGGGATTAAGAAGTACAAATAGGTAGTTACAGAATAGCCGTGGGGATATAAAGTACAGTGTAGGAAATGGAGTAGCCGAAGAACCTATACCCATGACCCATGGGCATGAACAATAGTGGGAGTATTGCCTGAGCAAGTGGGGGATGCTAAATGGAGGGGGGAGGCAACAGGAGAAAAATCAGGATACCTAAATAGCATAATCAATAAAATATAAAAAAATAATGTCTTTGAAGCTATTTTCACTCTATTTCTATCTGTGCCTTAAAACTCTTCCGAGAATCCCTTCCCTTTCCCTTCCCCTTTCCACATTGATTTTGCTGCTTTCAGCTGGCCACAGTTGGTCATTACATCCCCAGGGCACCCTCTCCACCTCTTTTCTCTGTAACCGTGTACTTTTTTGATTATTCAGTCCCTCTGTTCCCTAGACTTGGCTTTTTGACAAATAATAGCAATGAAAGGAAATGGGTTTTATATTATACTTTATAGGTAGAATAAACTGCAAATTAGGAAAAACAAAAAAGCTTAAAAAAAAAAAAAAAAAAAACTCAGTTGCCTAAGAGAATAGGAAGGAGGAAACCTTGGCAGAAGAAACAGTGTTGTCACTATACAGCAAGGGAAGGACAAAACCAATTATCTAGTTCTTATCTTCTGGAAGATACTCTTCAAACTACACCCTTCTTTCTGCTTAGAAGACTGGGGCTCGGTTCCTTGTTTCCATGTGTCCTCTTTTCACAGGGCCTTATCTATAGCTTTCCTAGATCCCAGAGACTGAATTTAGAGGAGGCCCAAGAAAAAGCTCTCAAAGTGTATTTGCCACCTAAGCCTGATTCTAGTTTTTGGCCCTTAGTCGGATTATTCTGGGTCTGTAGTAATTCAGTAATCCAGTAAACCAGCTCTGGACCAACATGTGGTCTCCACACTTTCCTATTGGATAGCTGTGTGTGCACTTGCTCCTTCAGCCCTTCGCACACTAAAGGAAACAGCCCGGTGAGTCAGACTTAGTGGCAAATAATGTCTAAGGCATTGTTCTTACTCAAATTTGTGGTGATTACAAGTCCTAGTGTATCATTATAAATTTATAACCTTACCATACAATAGCACTGTGTATATGCACCTTGATGGCATCAGATTTATTCTTTTAATTTCCATATTTCAGAGATTTCTTTATATACCAACAAGAAAGTGGTTTGTTTGGGTTTGAGATTTGTTTTTGCTTTGTGGGGAAAAGAGTCATAGTTGTTGATTTTATAAACCTTCTGGGCATTAGTTCACTCATCTGAAAAAGCAAACACCTAATCATTCTTGCCTCCTTCTCAGAGCTGTGGGGAAAATTAACATAATGCAAATGAAAGTGCTTTAATAAACATCACTATTTAAAAGTCCCTTGCAGATGTTAGTCTGTGGCTTGCTAAAACAGTAGAAGCTCATTAAGGCCTGCAGAACATAAGCCACAATCTCCTGAACCCTATAGGCCTGTGATCCACACTGTACAGGATACAGCAAGACCGTAAACACTAGAAACCACCAGATGCTGACAAGGGTCCAGAATTCCATGCTGAGTGAAATGATCCCTTTCCCTGTCTAGTTTCTGTGATTCTAAGAGGTCAGTGAGTTTGTCCCCAACAGGGAAAAAAATGGCAGATTGATTTCCCCTCCACTCAGTGATTCCAGGTTGTGGATAACAAGGGGTTTTGTGAAGTTCCACCAAAAGCCTGTCCCCACAGAACTCTCCTTTCGAACAAACACATCGAGTCCCCTGGCAAGGAAAGGCCTGGGAATCCTCTGGCTTCCAAAATGCATAAATCACGTCATGGCCATTTAAAGGCTTGTTTTCAGGTCCTGCTTGTTATTAAAAAGTATCAGAGATTTCTCTTCTTTTTAGTGGTGTTCATTTTAAAGTTAATCCTGGACTAAGTCTGTGGTAGCCTATGATCTTTTTGATTGCATAAACAATACAATAATCTTTTCATGCACAGATTTTTCAAAATCTTAAAATATTCATCTTAAGTGACCACTAATTTTTTTCACGTGGGCATTTTTCTTTGGCATTGGAACTACACTCATCATGTGCCATTTCTATACAAAATTTAAAAATTCCAAGTCCCAGAAGAAAAAGCACTAAACAGTAATACTTGTATTCATCATCTCTTTATTCCATTCACAAACTAACAGGCTTGTGGTAAATTATGGAAAAGGGAGCTGGCTCCCCCAGTTACAGAGGTTCAGCATCTTCGGAGCCCAGTCTAAAGGAAATATGAAAACAAGATGTCAATGCAGGAGATTCATTACTCCTGAAATTCTCAAAATAAGAAAGCTGCTTTTTGTTTCCTTGACTGCCATCTAGCGGTTAATGATATAGTGTCAGTAAAACACTACATCTGTGAAGACAGATTCTTCAATGCAAAAGCAAAAACACAGTTAATTAAAGAAATATTATTGTAGACATGAGGCTTTTCTAATAATCCATAGTTAGTTCCCAAGTATCATTCTCTTTCCTGTTTCTTGGTCTACATTGTATTTCATGTACTAATACTATGCACTAGGGCTAGGGCTATAAGGATGAATACAGTAATGTCCCTGACACCCATGGAGGAGAGATGTTGAATTCGAATAATGACAAACATGATAAGTGCCTTTAAAAAAGAATAAATGAGTCATCAGGGATGTCAAGAAGAAAGAAAATCTGTATTATCAGCCAGTAGGGTTTGAGTTGGGGCTTGAGTGATCAGTGAGAATTCTCCAGACAGACAAGAGGGAAAACGCGTAGAGTTGGGAGCCTGTGTGTTGGAAAATGTGGAGAGACAGACGGGGGCTGGGTCAGGAAGGGCCTTGGGGCTGAATTAGGTCACTCCAGCAGTCCTCCCTTAGCCACAGTTTCACTTCCACAGGTTCAGTTACTCTTAGTCAACCATGATCTGAAATATTAAATAGAAAACTCCAAAAATAAACAATTCATAAGTTTTAAATTGTGTGCTATTGTGAATGTGGTTAGCTAAAATATACTTGATTAATTAAAAAATACCACTAGTACCTCTGTAATTTTAGTTCAAAGACATACTTGTGGCCTCATTGGGGATAGCAGGATGGCAGTATGGAAAAGTAAATGCATCCACTGAGGCACTCACCCAGCCGTGGGGGTAACCCTCAAGCAGATCCAAACACAGACTGGGGACTGACAGACAAAGCTGAAGGGTTTTCCACCAAGACCTAGAACCTCAGCTAACTGGAGCCTAGATCAGTGATGAATCTATGAATACCTGCCTCATAAAAGCGTGTGTGCAGTGGCTAAAACCAATATTGACTGTGCTATTTTAAACTTATCTTTGCTACATTTCTCTTTGCAAGCATTTTAAATGGGTTCTCTGATGCCCAGTGACAGTTATATAATAGTTAATTCAGCAGTTTGGTAGCCTCCCTATCTTTTCAAATTAAGATTGGATTCTAGGTATAAAAGACTTCAGTCTTAGATTCTAAAAAGGGAAAGCTGGGGTGTACAAAGAAATACAGTAGAAATATGAGTAGAAAAACATGCAGGCTTTGCAGGTAAAACACACACACACAGCTGGATTGGTGGACAAATCTCTCCCATTCAAACCCCAGTCATCTACATCTGACTACAGATAAACGAAAAGTCACTATTAATTATATTTGACAGCAAAAGTTAACAAGAAAAATCTAGCAGACATTCATTCTTCCTCATCCTACATCACTATGGAGAATGAGAAGAAGAGACAGTGGCTCTCACAGGAAAGGTGGTGGTCACAAATGTGGGTCATGGTAGATAGACTGCATGGGTTCAAATCCCGGCTCTCTGTCCTTTCCGATCACAGACCTGAGGGAGTCTGCCAGACCTCTCTAGGCCTCAGTTTTCTGAACCATAAAATGCAGATACCTCCTCCTTAGGGTCCTTGAGAGGAGTAAATGAGTTTTTGCAAAGAATGTGCTTAAAAGGAATGCAGATAGGGCTCAATAATTCTAAGCTATTATTAATGTGTCCAGAAGTCTCCAAATATTTTGCAGAGTTGTCCCTCTGCCCTTAAGTGTTGACAGCTCTGAAGTTGAGGGATTCTAAAAGTAAAAGTGTCAAAGTATAGGAAGTTAGACAGCTACCAGCAATGCTGCCACTCCATGCACACTCAGCTAGACACTGACATGCTTGTGTCTTAAAAATAGTGTTAGTTAATTTTATCTCTCATAGTTCGTGTTAACCTGGCAGGAAAGCTTATGCCTAAGAGATATTTAATGTGAAATTTCAGTCTCTCCTAAGGCAGGAGAGAAGAGCCTTTTAAGAGCCTATGAAACTATGTGCCTCCAGTGGAGGTTTATTCTGTTATACCCAACTAGTCACTTTGTCAGAGTTCAATTTTACTAAAAAAAAAGGGACCCTTGTATCCCCCCCAGATGTTCTCTGATTCTAACTTTGCTCTCTAAAAGTTCAGGTCTCAGCCTGACCCTAAAAAATCTGATGCCTCCCCAAAAAGGATAATAGGGGAGGAAGGAAAACCCTCTCATGACTCAGGGTTTTGTTTTTTTTTTGTTTTTGTTTTTGTTTTTGTATTATGTAAAGACATGCAAAGCCTAGAGAAGCTCCTGAGAGACGCTGTAATCTACGGCCAGCCTCGAACCCACAGAGCTTGGAAAAAGATTCTCATCCTGGTGGAGGGCGTCTACAGGTATGTAAATAACTGGAGACATTTGAATATTCTGAAACCCACAGCAAGCTGACAAATGGGAAAAGGCTGAACTCTCCTAGCTAAAGATAAAAATGGGCTAAATACAGATATTATGGAGGGATCTGAGCTAGAGCTACTCATGTGAGCTGTCAGGCCTTGGGTCACCTGTCTTTTTAATGACTGTACACATGTTGGAGCACCTTGGAGGCTGGCATGCTTGTGAACTCTTCTTCAGAAATACCCTCACAGGACATTACTGACTTGCATTGACTTTTCCCTCTATCTTTAGCTGTCCCACAGTTTCAAAGGCCTTTGGGGATGGGGTGATTAAACATCAGAATGTTCCTTGCCTTTAAAACTCTAGTAGATGTTGCTAATAGGAACCTGGGTGTTTCTAACTGGATAGTGTACTCCAGCTCCAGTTGCTTGCTGAACTTGGCCAGTAGTTGGTACTTGGCATCAAAATACAAAAAGCTTGCTCATATTCCTCAACTTGGAGTGTAATTCTCCATACAGAACTGGGGATGGTGAGGGAGGGAACAGTCTTAGCATCTGAAGATATGCTCTAGCCTGAGTTTTCCTACCCTTTTTGAGCTGAGCAGACAAAACACCCATTAAAGCTATTCAGAGCTATACTTTTATACTGTGGCTTGCAACTGAGTTTGCCTCATTCCCTGTCTGAACTGATTATTATTACTGAAATGGAAATGTCCACCAAGCTCTCCTTCTGTTAGATACCCGAGTCCTAAGTCAAGAAACATTATCTCAGAGTGACTCACTCCTAAATCAGTTCTCAAATAGTCCTAGTATTAGAGGAATTGAGGAAGATGTTTCCTATGAGATAATTATGGAAAAGTGAAAAATATGACAAGAAAAGAATGAGGGCTTAACTTCCCAACAAAGAGGAGTGTGTCCACAAAGGACACTTGAGAACAGAAGTAGCATTTCTTTCAGCCAACTAATCCAATTGGTCCCAGAGTGCACACTGTCTCCCCTAACTAAATAATAAGCAGCAGATGAAATGTGTCTCTAATTGTTCTGGAAAAAAAGGAGTGCTTTCTCACAAATTTAAAATTATCATTATCATCATCATCATCATCAGCAGCAGCAGCAGCATCTTCATTGTTATTATCACCCTAGCATCACTTCATTCTTTTGCTCTAGTACTTAACTGCCCCAATGGTTGGTGTTCTGCTTGTTCCCAGTGCCCCTGTGGGGTTGCAAAGTTGGCATTTCAAGTTTCTAGTAGGCACCCTGCATCACCTATTGGGACCTCCTAAGTCTGCCCATGAATGTGTCCTGTTTATGAAATCTCTGGGATCACCCAAGAGCAGCATTCTCAACCAGGGTGATTTCTTACCCAAAACTCAACCCCATCCGAGACACATTTGGCAATTTTCAGTTGTCACAACTGCAGAACAGACTGACATCTAATGGTCAAAGGCCAGAAGT
Organism: Micronycteris hirsuta; assembly: GCA_004026765.1. Taxonomy (NCBI): domain Eukaryota; kingdom Metazoa; phylum Chordata; class Mammalia; order Chiroptera; family Phyllostomidae; genus Micronycteris; species Micronycteris hirsuta. The sequence continues at coordinate 23,252 of PVJI01011128.1, read as the reverse complement.
ACTGCTAAACATCTTACAATGGGCAGAATAGTCTCCTACAACAAAGAATTATCCAGTTCAATTGTCAACAGGCTGAGGTTGGAAAACCCTGCTAGAGAATAATTGAACCATTCACTGACCCTGAACTTGCTACTTTTAGGAAATAATTGCTTATTATCTCTGGACTATCATGCCACAGGCATAGATATTTCTTCCTGTGTGATTTGTGACAGCTGCCAGTCTGGGAGGGGAGCCCTTTTCTAAACACCTGTTACTCAGGCCTGGAATAGCAAGAGGACATGTCAGCTGAGGGAGAGCAGACAGGGCATCTCCACTAACCAGAGTAAACAAAATCCAACTGAAAATAAATAGAACTTGACTCCACTAAAGGAAAATTGCATTGTAAGCACTTTGATCATGGCTGAAATTAAGTGGGCCACCAGCATTTTACTCTCAAATATTCCCATCAGTAATAAAATAAATCACTCCAGCAGCAGGGATTGTTAATGGCTGCACAGGACCTGTGTCCTACCATGATCTCAGGAGGATAGGGGAGCTGGGTTTGGACTTGTGGGCCTAGGCCAACATGGCACCAAACCACAACTTAGGCTTCACTAGTAATGATGATTGTTCTGTTACCTATCACTGCATAAAATGAGGGGGGACCTCCCAAAAAACAGAATTATCTTCTGTAGGGCAGGCCCCTTGTAGTATAGGCTCCCCTGCCAGGTGGGTGTTCTAGTAACCCATCTGTATCATTTTACCAGCTGGCATTGTTATTAGAGGCAGTTTTTGGCTTCAGTGATTTCTTTTTGAAGACTCAATGCATTTACCCATTTCATGATGGGTGATTTATGAGCACACCTGCCCACACCATACTGAGTGTTCAGCAGTTTTTGACCAAAAACGGCATGACCCTCCTGCCCCACCCTCCCTATTCGCCTGATCTCTCCTGGAGCAACTTTTTATTGTTTCCTTGGATGAAAAAATCCTCAAAGGGAAACGTTTTTCCAGTTTGGAAGAGGTGAAACAAAAAATGGCAGAAACACTAAAAGTCATCAAAATCAATGAGTTCAAAAACTGTTCTGAGCAGTGGAAAAACGTCTCAATAGGTGTATTGTGTCAATTGGAGAGTACTTTGAAGGTGATTGAAGTTTAAACATGTAAGAATAAACACACAATTTTTATAAATTCTGATGTTTTGAGGTCCCCCCCTTGTAGACCACTGTACAATATAATGGCTCACACAGCAGCAATGAGTTATTTCCCGTGCTACTGTGGGCTGTCTGGACCACCTGGGCAGTTCTCCTTCTGCTCCACCTGGTGTTGGTTAGGGACCATGCATGGGGTTGTATTATGCTGGGAGTTCAGTAGGGGATGGAGCGTCCAAAATGACCTCACTCACTCATTTGGGCTCTTGGCACTGGCTGTTGACTGCAGTGCTTTGTTCTCTCCTCTTCACTAGGGTGCTTTCTCCATACGTAGTCTTGTCCCATTCATCCAGGGCTTCCTTACAGCATGGAAGTTGATTCCAAGGGAAGGAAAGCAGAAGCTGACAGCCTTCCAAGGGCCAGGCCCAGAACTGGTGCAGTACCACTTCTGCCACCCTCTTTGTCAAAGCACATTACAAGGCCGGCCCATATTCAAAAGGAGGGGAAATAGAGCCCACCTCCTGATGGGAAAACTGGCTTAGCATACAGGGATGGGAAGGCTTGCAGGCAGCCATCTTTGGTGGAGTCTACCCCAATGGCTCAATTAACCTGGCAGGTATACAGAGTAAAGTGTCCACTTCCCATGATGTGCTGCTTACAGAGAAGTTCCTTTTATCTCTCCTGCACAAGAATCTTGTCTTTAAATGAGACTGTGACTAAAAGGCTTCATTCATAGACAGGAGACAGAGCACGTTTTAGACAGGCCTCAGTACCTCCTAGAGCTTCAGTTTCCCCAGCTGTAAAATACGGCTAGCCTAGAATAGAGTTTTGGAACATGGATGTTCTCATTTGATGCTGTCACCAGAAAATGAAATTATTTCCCACAAGAGTTTCCAAAGGGCCAGGGTTAAGAATGTAAAATCAATAGCTTAATGCATTTCTACTTTTTAGAGATGGAATATGTACCCCTACCTTGTTGATATCTACACAAAGCCTCCATTGAACTTTTACTCCCAGGTTTTTTTTATCACTTGCTTGTGGTTTCCCACCATGGGCAATGTTATCCCACCACAGGGAGCTCACATAAATCAATGTTTTCATAACTCCAGAGAGAACAGTCAACCAAATTAGAAAGTTTCAGGCAGGTATCAATGTAGAGAAGGCTAAATACCAAGGCCAAGAAGTCAGTAAGTGGCACAAAAGCAGTTAGATAATAATAATTACAACAAAAATAATAGTAATGTCCCATCTATAAATAACCTATGTATTATTATTTGCATATAGACTATAGAACAGCCAGGGCTTGAAGGGAGGCCTGAGTTCCGGATTCAAATCTTGATGTTGCTGCCTACAGCTGCCGCCCTTTGGAACATTCTATTTTAAGTAAATGAGGTCATATAAGGCAGTGCTTGCTGAAGTCCCACCCATAGTAAGCCTGCAACCAATGTCATTAAATTTATTTTCAGATGAGAAAGTTGTAACTTGGAAAATAAACCATCCGTGTAGCCGAGTGGCTTCATTTGCTCTTCACCCTCCTCAAGGAGGGGTGTCACGGGAAGGAAATCACAGTGATTTCCTTGCTAAACATCTCACATGTGCCATCTTGAGTAAGCCTCTCCAGGTCTATTGAGGTTATTGTAAGGATGAAGATATTGAGGATCTGAGGCCTGGATAGCTTGCCCCAGGCAGATCACTGAGATGAAACGAGCTGGGATTCAAACCAGGTGGCCCTGTTCAGACAGAGGCCCAGTATAAACAGGAGAGTCAGCTAATGTGTCCACATCTAACGAAGTAAACATGGGAACTGCAAGGTTATCCATTTGACTCTTAGCATTAGCCTAACTAGGGCTTAGTTTCTTTAGCTGTAAAATAGGAAGATTGAAACTTGAAGCTTAAAGTTCCATGACTCCATGATTTTTTGGTTTAAAAGTGCGATAGCAATATTTTAGTTTTCTGATTTGTATTTTCCTTTAAGTATTGCTTTGAAATCACACTCTTCTAATTTTATGTCTCTGGGAAGTCTAGTTTTTGACTCATTGTGGTTGAGAAATCTCAAAATTATTCAAAAATATACTAAAGCAGGAGAGAGGGGTCCCAGATAACATGAAATATAAATTAGCATAGCTGGAGGACAAACTTTTAAAATAAAATTAACCAAGAAATAACATCTAGCCCTTCAAAAATAAAATATATATATTTTGAATGGCAAATTCTGAAGTCTCTGAATGCCATTTTCTCTAGGAATATAAGCCATTCTCCTCCTCAAAATAGCATGGGTTTAAGCATTGAACACTTCAGTGGTAATCTCTAACCTATACCTCTAGCATTTAAACAAATAAAGATGAAGAATAAGAAAACACTAGTAACTCTATTATGAATTAGTCTTAGCTCTTTTTGTTCTCTCTTTCCACCTTCTTTTCTTCTCTTGGGTTATACTTTGGGCCCACCAAGGAGATTTTTCCACCATGTATGTTGGCAAGCCACTGGTTTAATTCCCAGTCCTGCTAGTGGACACTATGGTTGATATGTGGAGGAGAGGGTGGTGAGAAGGAGATCTCAAAAATGAGTCTTGTTGCTTAGCTAATACATTATGTAATAGAAAAGACATAGAGAAATTATTCACTGGCTCACTGGTTTAAAAATAATTCGGATCCCTACACAGGGCTTCAAATTAACTGGTGGCATTATCTTTACCTGCAATTGTATTTTAGTTGATTTTCTTCTATTGAAGTCAAAAGAAATTATGACTTTCCATTTTGAAAGAAAGAATTAAACACTCTCCTTGTTCTCTATATTGTTTTGGACAGATATTTGCAGGAATAGCATAGATAGTCTTTATTCTTGCACCAAATTCAATATCCCACTATAGGGAAAGATTCAATTCAAATTAGGTTGCAATAAGAAATTGAAGACTTAGTGCAAGTGAATATAAGTCTTTATAAATGCCAAGTTCTCCCTAGACTCATGTGCCCTGCATTAGCTCCAGAAATCAGCAGTATTGTAGAGTCATTAATCTTACAGGGAGAAATATAAACCAGGTGGGCAGACCCCTAACATCAGCTAAACCAGCCCCAGTGACGGATGGCTAATTAGCTGCCCTGAGTGTCTGCAAATTGTTCAACATTAACTCTGGCTCCTGCCAAATTCAGTTCCAGAACAAAGAATGGTTATTTGTGACATGTTATGTTTTTAGTATATTTGTGTTACCAACTTAAAACATTTTAAAGATGAGAAGAAAATTCTAGAATTTTGAGGACATCAAGCCATTTATAATGTGTGACACCCATATGCGTCTTTCCTAGAAGATGCAACACAGACCATTGTCAAGGGCTCCCACCTCTCAAGTTAGGCCTCATTGCAACCACTTTCTCCCAGGAACAGCAACACCCCAGTGAGCGCTCATTTATGTGTGAGACACTTTATCAGCATTATTTCTAGTCGTTCTTATAAAGACATTCCAAGGAAGGTCTCATCATCATGCTTATTTTACATACGAGAAAACTGAGGCACAGAATCATGTAAGCTACTCCAATTAGTAAATGGTATGGCTGCAACCTGAGCTTAGGTAATTAATTAGACAGCTGTACCGCCTCCTCCTCAATGGAAACAACTTTAGCAAGCAATTTATCTAAGAAAATGCTGGAATTAACTCACAAACTTAAGAGAAAATGCCTCTGTTTGGTCTTCATTTCATTAAAATCTAAAAACAGCCATTCAGAACAACCTTGTGTAAAGCACAAATGCAATAAGATGGACTTCATTAAAATTAAGAGCTAAAACAATAAAAATAATAATAATAAATAGATAAATAAATATTTATCTAATAATAAATAGATAAATAAATATTTATCTAATAATAAATAGATAAATAAATAGCTCCAGCTTTGCAAAAGACAATGTCAAGAAAATTAGAAGACGAGCCACAGATGGAAAGAAGATATTCGCAAAAGATACATCTGATAAAGGACTGTTATCTAAAAATATAAAAGAACTCTTAATATTCTTAATAATAAAGAACAAACAACCTGATTAAAAAGTGAGCCAAAGCCCTGGCTGGGTAGCTCAGTGAGTTAGAGCATTGTCCTGATACAAACCCATAGAACAAGGTTGAGGGTTGAGGGTTCAGTCCCCAGTCAGGCACATACAAGAAGCAACCAATAAATGCGCAAGGAAGTGGAACAACAAATCAATCTCTCTCTCAAATCAATACATTTAAAAAAATTGGCCAAAAATCTTAATGGACACCTCACCAAATAAGATATAGAGAGATATACAGATGGAAATATGCATGTGAAAGGATGCTCCACATCATACAGCATCAGAGAAATGCCAACTAAGACAACAATGAGGTACCACTACACATCTATTAGAACAGCCACAATCTGGACCACTGACAAGAGTAAATGTTGGCGAAGATGGGTCACAATAGAAACTCTCATTCATTGATGATGGGAATGCAAAATGGTACAGCTACTTTGGAAGACAGTTTGGTAATTTCTTAGAAAACTAAACATGTTCTTATCTACAATCCAGCAATCATATTCCTTGGTATTTACCTAAAGAAGTGGGGAAGATGTGCCCACACAAAACCATCCAAATAAATCTTTATAGCATCTTTATTCATAATTGTCAAAACTTGGAAGCAAGCAAGCAAAGTACTTTTCAGTCAGTGAATGGATAAAGTGTGACACACCCAAAAGTGGAATATTATTCAGCACTAAAAGGAAATGACCTATCAAGCCACAAAAAGACACAGAGAAAAACTAAATACACTTTACTAATGAAAGAAGCTAATTTAGAAAGGCTAACTACTGACATTCCAGAAAAGACAAAACTATGGAAACAATACAAAGATCAGTGGTTGTCAGGGGTTGGGTGGGGGCAAGGAAGAATAAGCAGAGCACAGTGGATTGTTGGGGCAATGAAAGTAGGCGGTATGATGGATATGTATTGATGCATGTCATTATATATACATTTGTCCAAATCCATAGAACATACAACACCGGAGAGTAAACCCCAATGTAAATTACAGTCTTCAGGTAACGATGTGTCTATGTGGGCCCATCGACCATATCAAATGTGCTGCTCATGCTGGTAATGGTGGCAGTGTATGCAGATGTGTGAGGCACGGAGCATTTGGGAAATATCTGTACTTCCCTCTCCATTTTGCTGTGAACTTAAAACTGCTCTAAAAAACAGAGTCCTTTAAACACACATACACATGCTACCCTTGATCATCATACTTTGTCCAAACCAACACCATTGGTCTGGGTAATTGTACAACCAGCTGGACTGTTTTGATTGAATTGACCTAACGCTTAGGTTTATTTTTCTAAATATATTAACTTTAATAAATAAACTACTTAGGAAGAAAAGAAAAGTTCAACTCTGTTTGCATCAGTTGATTAGTTCTTGAACTAAATCGACGGGTTGCTTGGATGGTTTGACACACTCCTTTGCGGGGTGAGGGTGCAAGTCTGTGCTCTCAGAGGACTCGCTTGTCAGTGGAGTCAAAACTGTGGGATGCAGACACAGCTTACCGCGCGTTCTGAGAACCGATTGAAGTCACTGAGTTTCAGAGTTGCCATGTAAATATAAGTTATCATTTTGCTTACTTATTTATTTCATATTTTTCTCATTACTGGAGAACCTGAGGTGTTTTTGCAATTTATAATACCATGAAAAAGTAAGCACTTAGAGCTAAAACAAAACAGTTTATCTGCAGCAGTGGTTCTTCCACTGTTGTCCCCAACCAGCAGCATGGGCATGTCCCAGGAGCTTGGTAGAAGCGCATATTCTCAGCCTATCCCAGACCCACTAAATTAGAACCTCTGGGGCGGGGGCCCCGCCACCTGTGCTCTCGTAAACCGTTCAGAGGATCCTGGCGTTCACTCCAGACTGACAACCACTGCCCCGAAGGAACACAAAGAGGGGACACCACCAGATGCCTCACATGAACCCTTGACTGCCAATGAGTACAGAGGTCTCCCACATCTGCAGTTTTCCTTTACGCCGTTTCAGTTACCTGTGGTAAACCACAGTCCAAAAACACTAAATTGAAAGTGCCAGAAATAAACAATTCATAAGTTTTAAAGTGCACATCATTCTGAGTAGGGTGATGAAATTTCTCCACTCCATCCAGGACGCGAAGTATCCCTTTGTCCTGAGTCTCCAACACTGTATTCGTTCCCCGAACTCTTAGTCCCTTAGCAGCCATCTCGTGATCATGTCAATTATCAGAGACAGAGAGACCGCGTTCACATAACATTTATTACAGTATATTGTTACAGCTGTATTTTATTGTTATTGTTGTTCATCTATTACCATGCTAATTTATCAATTAAACTTTATTACATATATGTGTGTATAGGGAAAAAAACATGGACAGTAGATACAGGGTTTGGACTCTCCTTAGTTTCAGGCATCCACTGCAGGTCTCGGAACATCACCCCCGAAGAGGAGTGGGGATGACTGTATTGAGTAAGAGATCCTAAGAACTTTCTATTGTGCTTTAATTAATACTATGTGTCCTAAAATAAAGTTATTTTGTGTGTTTTTAATTCCTTTTTCCAATCTTCAGCAGTTTAAGCACTGAGTTTAGGTCAGACAGAACTGGTGAAATACACAATGACAAGCTGATAAGGATGGATCACATGGAGCAATTTAATTAAAACTAGCAAAATACCCTAAATCCATAATTGTCAGTCTAATTAAACGTGTCATCTTTAAAATAAATTGATCAACAATGCTGTGAGCTAATTGTTTACTTGGGAATTAGCTACAACAACTCAAAGCACTTAAACCCACTAAATGTAACTTATTCTTTTCCTATAAAATACTGCCAGATTAGCTTTGTCAGATTGAGAAGGTTGTCTCAGCCAAAAAAAAAAAAATCCCTTAAGAAGAAAAGAGTGGCACATCCCTGTCATCTCTGACTGGTGTCAGGGCAGGCTGTCTGCAAAATATTGAAAGGGAGACTAACACAGAGCTTCCTAGGAGGGTACTAGTGACAAACATTTCTCCTTATGCCCTAGCATGGAAGGTTCCATTGTGCATCTGCCCCAGATCGTGGCTCTGAAGAAGAAATACAAGGCTTACCTCTACATAGATGAAGCTCACAGTATTGGTTCTGTGGGTCCAACTGGACGGGGTGTAGTGGAATTCTTTGGAATGGACCCTGGAGATGTCGATGTGCTTATGGGCACATTCACCAAAAGCTTCGGAGCCTCAGGAGGTTACATAGCTGGAAGGAAGGTAAGAGAAGAGCTCCTCGTGTCTATTTAAAACTGGAACAACCTGGGGACGTTCTGAAGGGCTTAACTGGGTTCCATGAGAGCTTCGGTTCAGTTCACCTCAGCTGATACTGCATCCTCGTGACGGGGGGTTCACAGCCAAGCAGCCCCCCAGAATGTCAACGAACTCACCCTCTGACAATGCAGAGGAACACGTGATGAGTAATCACATTATTATAAAATTGCAACACTAGAGGTGTATGCAGGCAAAGACAGCGATGAACTCTGCAGGCAGTGCGGAAGAAGTCTTAGAATGAACGTCAGTTCTGTAAGCCAATGATGGGGGATTATATTTCTGAATACCAAACCACAGAAATGATAAGGAGATGTTACAAAACTGTAAGCAGTGTGGTTTTGGTGGCATGAAAATACAAAGCAGCAGTGCAGGCAAAGATCAGATATTTAAGAGGTGAACCCTGAGCATTAAGAATGTTGATTAAAATAGTAGTCGCAAGATTACAAACATCCTTTTAAGGGATTTTCTCTGCAAAATAACTATCTCTCACAATTTTGGATAATTCATGGATCAAATCTTGTCATCTTCTAATATGTACATGCCTTAAAAATTCTGATCTGATGAGATTAGGATGTTAAGTGAGTGTTACTAGGGTCATTCTAGTGCCAATATCACTAAGGGGGATGCCAGTATAAATCAATAAATGTTAAGAGAAATTTTAAAGAAGAGGGAAGCAGAAAAGAAAATGAAATATTCAAAACCTGGGTTTGAGAGACAAAGGAGACCGTTGCCTGCCTCGTTGTACGGCAGTTTTATCCACATCCCAATTGCTGTCACACGCAGGCCTACACCTGTCCCAAAGGGACTGCGTGACAGTGGCGTTGGCTCCACCTAGGCAGGCACAGCAAGCCCGAAACTAATGTGTGCAGGCGGTATCCGCAGCTTACCTAAAATTCCGAGTCCCTGGCTGACTGTGACCAGCAGGATCAAGAGTTCAGACTTGTGGTAAGCCAGTTAGACAAACCAAGGAGGACAGCTGAAAACAGTGTGGTCATCGAAATCCTGTTATTTAAAACAACTATTTCATTGTGGCCACTTGCCCTGCCATGAGTTGCACAAATGCTTCAAATGTTAAGAGTTTTCAGTGGTCTTTACCCTTCAATAAGCACTACTTTTCTCCAAGCTCAAAGCATTGCTTTTCATCCTGTGGGAATCAGCTGGGTAATGCTAAAAACATAGGGAATGCCCAGGATCGTGCGGAACTCAGCTAAATCTGGTGAGAGGTTAAATGTTCCCTACCTTGAATGAAAAGGCAGTGGGATCAGAGGGTCTCAGACGTAGGAATCCCCTTCTCCAGGCTGCAGTAGTTTGTGAGCTTGTGGTTTTGTGATTACTTTAGCAGCAGTTCTGAGCTAGAAAAATTTTAACCAGGCATAACTCTGTTTCCTGAACTAAAGGCACCTGAATAAACTGAAGCAAGCAGATCCTTGAAATATTGTCAAATTTGGTAGTTGTCACATTTTCCCCCTTAGAGTTTCTTCATGTGATACACTTTAAACAAAGGTCCGTGATTACTCCAAAGTAAGGACCAGCTTACAGTTTTCTCTCACACTCTCCATCCCAAAGTCAGTAGACTTAAAGGTGTACTTGCTCTTGTCTATGTAACTTCTATTCATCTGGGGTAGATACTGAGCAATTGTGAAAATTATTATTTACATTAATCGGGATGCAGAAAATGTGTGCGGATCTGTTTATTTTCTTGCTCTTTAAAATATTCATTTTGTGCATACTTGGACACAGAGGACTACATCATTCCTCTTCCTCTGCCTCCTCCTTCCTCTCTTCCTCCCTTTGTCCCCCTCCTCCTCCCCTACCTCTCTTCTCCTTCCTGTTTTCCTTCCGTGTACGAGTTTACCACTAGATGGCAGCAAGAATTAGGAAGTGTTTGGCAGAGACCCATTAGCCTGTACAGACTTTCTGCATTGAAACAGCAAGATGCAAAACCTAGAAAACATAAGGAGGTTTTCAAGACATGAAGAGTGAGCAGGAGATAGGCGGTCACTTGAGAAGGTGTATGTATGTGTCATTCCCTGGTGATTTAAAAATCAGTTACATACACACCTGTCTGGAAAGGTATTTTTTGGTCAGACTGTAACAAAGCCTGATAAACTGTGGTTTCCTTCCAGCCTAATGAGCCTGAGTTCATGGAACTTCTGTATCTGCTTTTCTTACCTTCAATTTTTTAAATTATGTTAACTTTAAGCTATGTATAGTTTCAATTTAAATCATAGTGTTTATTCCCCTAGACTTTGAATGACTTTGTGAAGAATTTTCACTTTGTGGTTTTTTTTTTAAACTGCTTCTTTAACTGATGGGACTTAGGGTGGGACAAATACTAATGCTTTAGCTTGAAAAAAATCTTGCTACTTATCTATTAAGTAGAGTACAGCTTTCAGAGCTTCACCATATAAATTTTCCTGGATATTTTTCAGAATATGTCTCAATTTGATGGGTGCTACAAAAATATAAAGGATTCTAAACCAATAGGTTAAAAGGCAACAAAATTAACCATAAAAAATGTTAACATGTCCATATTAGGACTTTGCATTTTTCTGAAGCCCTAATAATTTAAATTTTACTATGTTTATTGGGTTCTTAGTAAAACTTGGGAGATTTGAAAATATCACTTGGATCTAAAAAGCTAGAAAAAGATGACTTACTGGTCCCTACCTCTCTTTCTAAATGCGAATATTAGGGTTAGTTATAAGGGTTAGCTATACATATTCTCACTAACAGTTACTAGAAGGCTCTAGAAATCTTTGTGGAGCTGGTCAAGGTGAGAACTATATACTTTAGCAATCAGATGCTTCGTGTAAGAAAAAATATTTCAAAACAAACAATGGGAGAAAAAAATGATTTGGTGCTAAGATACTAGCACAGGGAGTAGAGATTTTATCTTGGCCTCTGTCTTCCCATCACAAAGTGTCCTACAAAGTCATCTCTGCTTACTGGAGTTTACTGCCCTGACCGCAACCTTCTTTCCCCGCCTCAGGGAAACTGCCAAAAAGGTTCTCAAAGGTCAGCAAGATTTTGCTCTTTTGCTCACCTTGAGTTTGGAGCTGCTGTAGATGATCTGTGAGCAACCCAACTTGGAACATTCTGTTCTTTTAAGATTTTTGAGGTAAAATGTCAGGTAATTATCTTCACCTGTCAGAGCTCCATGCCATGAATGGCTTTTTAAAGAAAGCCTGAGATGCTGTGGCTAGTTTTCTTATTTTTATTTTTTAATTGTTATTGATCCAATTGCTGAGGAAATGGATCAACACTGCAAACCCGGTTTTGGGGTCCACGTTTTTCTCAGGTATGATCCTGAGTTTTCTTGCACACCTAGTGCTGACCACTGTCTTTCACAGTCTCCACTGGCTAACCAAAGGCTTACAAATGAATAAAGCAGAGGTAGCCCTCATGATTGATAGGTTGCAGGGCTGGAATTCTGGAGGAGGGATGTGGGACAGAGCAGCCGGGTTTGGAGTGAGCACTAGCCCCACAAGCCTGTGTGCCAGACGAAGGCAGGCCCCTTGCAGAAGCCAGCTCTGCCCCGCATGCTCAGCCCTGGCTGTATTTAACAGCCCTTTGAAGTAAATGGGGGTCATGGAATGAACGCCAAGATGTTTATTCTAAGAGTCTCCTGTCTGATTTTCTCAGAAAAGCCACCCTTGTCCTTGAACTCCAGGCCTATGGGTAGAGAAAATAATCAGGGTTTTGAACGTACAAATGGACATGGAAACTTCAGTGTGAGAAGACCTCTAACCTACCCTGAAGGAAGACACAACCCAGACTCGCCTTGCAAAAGACCAAAGCCAACTCTTAATTCATGGCTCATGGCACCCAATGGGGGAATGCTAAAATGGAATTTTTTTTTTTTAAAAAAAGCAGAAAACAAGGCTTTCCTTGATGCTCTGCAGAAGTTACTGAAAGAACCCCACTTTTCTAACCACACAAGCAAATTAGTCCATGTCTATCACTCAGACTGTGATAGAAAATGGACTCCGTCTAGAAGAAATAAGATTATGGGCAAGATAGTCTTAACTTTGAAAGGAAGTTATATTGCACTGATGAGGCATGTAATTCAAACTAAGAATGCACGTGACATAAAAACTTGGCTTTATGAAATTTCTCAATTTTTAAAGGAAAATTGGGGGTGAGGACATTGATCCCTTTAGGGATCAAAGGCAGCCTTGTTTTGTTTCCTTGTCTCATCTTCGTCAGTGATGCCACAAGGCTACTTTTTTTCTACTAAGAAAGCAGCTTAGTGTCCCCCTGTATACTGCAGGGGCCCTCACCATCCTTTCTTAATCCTTAAAACACCCTTGTTCTCCAGTAGACCGTCAGTATTTAACAGACCACTCTGTATTTTCAGAAAAGTGTGTAACTCTGTTCCCGACTCTCAAGATTTCAGTCTCTTTGGAAATATAAAATTAATAGACATGAAACATTCGATACTGGTGCGATTCAATGTATGGCTTAGTACTATGAATACTTGAGTATATAAGGAATTCTCCTGTCCTCCCCTCTAAAAAAGAGAAACAATCCCTGTGGATTAGGAAAAAGTCGACGTGAAGGTAGTCTTCTCTTTGCCCTCCTGGTCCCCCCTCTTCTGGTCTGAAGAAGTCGTAAGTGTGGTGTTAAGAGTTCGGACTCTTGAGCCAGGCTCTTTGGGTCCATATCCCTGTTATCCAACCACTGTTTGGTTGGATAATTTTACGATCCTTTCTATGACTCAGCAATCCCATCTATAAAATGGAAATAAAGATAGTACCTACCTCACAGAGTTATTATGAAGCTAAAATGAGTTAACACGTAAAGTTCTTAAAATGGAGCCTCAAGTAGCCAGTGAATTTCAGCTGTAGATATATCAGTGACTATATCAGCTATGTCATCTCTTCAGAGTCAAGCAATCTGTCAGGTTTGGGTACACCTTTCTTTAAGCCTCCATTTTCCTGTCTTCTTGCTCAAATAAGGATGGAGGAAGTACTGGGCTGAAAATCTTCAGTGTGATGTCTGGGTCCAATGTGTAGTTACATAAACTTAGATCATTACCCTCTGCAAAATGAGAGAGCTTGAATAAAGGGACTCCAAGGAGTTTCTATATTTTGGTCCCCTTACTCCACCCATTCTCCCAGTTCTAAGAATCTCCAGATTGAAAATCCAGTGATAACTGCCAGCAGCATCAGCTATTCACTGTATATTGTACCAGATACTATTCTAAGCACTATATATGCATTACCCATTCAATTCTCATGACTCTGAGGTAATTATTATCATTGTCTCACTTTTCAAAGGAGAAAACTAAGGCACAAAGAGGTTTAATAAATTGCCCATGGTCACATATCAGTAAGTGGCAGAGCCAGAGTTTGAACCCAGACAATCCAGAGCCTGTGCCATAACTCCAAGGTCATACTTACCTTCAAGGAGACTTTTTCTTGGAAGCACTAGCTTCTCTCTTTACTCTTAACTGACTCCTCCATTGTTGGCTGCTTAAGATGCCATCTCGATGCCTAGTTTTAGCACACGTCCTTGCCTTTCCCCTCTTCTGCGTATATCCAAACCTACCCATTCTTCAAGGCCAGGCTACCTCCCTGAAACAGCCCTTTCCTGACTCAGTCCCACAGGAGCCCCTCCCATGTCTCCCAGTTGGCTTCCTCAGCATCCTGCTGGGAGGTACCAGCTCGTAACAGAGAAAGAAAACCCTTGCTGCTGCCCAAAGGGAGCACTGAACATAGAGCTGTGAGGGACAGCTCGGCTGAGGCTACTCTGGAAAACGGCTGCCTCTGTCTCTTTGAGCAACACTTCCACCCTGCCACCCTCCAAAGTGAGTGTCCCAAATGTCATCTGGCCCGTGCCTTAGGTCATCAGACACACACTCTTCAAATATGGTGAAAACCCACTAAACAAAAGAAATTCACCAAACAAAATAATAGACAGGAATTGAATTTTAATTTTATTATAAGTGGGTAACAGCTGCCAAGAACTAGTTTTTCTATCCTTCTTCTCTTCCTGGACTTCCATACCCAGAACATAGCCCAGAGCAAGAAGGTAGGGGGTCAGGGATAGCGAGAGAAAAGAGAAAGAAAAAAAACAAAGGAGGAAAGAAGGAAATAGAAACAGAGAAAAAATTAAGTGGAGAGTTTGAAATGAGAAGAAGGAGGGAGGGAATCTGAGTAAAAGCAAAGAGGAACAAAGGAACAACAAAGGAATGAAAAAAGAGTGTAAACGGAAGGATAAAGGAGAGAAAGGATTTCAGGGAAGAAGGGTGCATGAAAGAGGGGATTAGAATGAAGGATGTGTTGAAGAAGGCGGGAAGGACAAAATGGAGCTACAGGTTCCTTCCATGGGCCAGGTAGGGGCATCATGTCACCAACTAGCTGGGAAGCATGTAACTCTCTTTACTGAAGAAGATGAGCAATGAATGTTTAAAATGCTTATGAACAACCATGTCACCAAGACCCCAAGAGAGATAGAAAAGTGGAGGGTGGGGCACAGTCCCAGGCTGAGAGGTGGGAATGGATGTGGCCAATGAAGGGAGGGTTAGGAAGAGATGGGTCTGCCCAAAGCAGAGCTCCCGCCACCCTAGTTCACCTACAAGAGGGACTAATTGGAGAGGACACCTAAGTGGGCTTCTAAACTGTCTTGTTGTCCTAGAAGAGAAGGTGGCTGATCCTTTAAAGACCCCACTGCTAATGTAGAGAGCCATCATCAGCCCATTAGCTTTTCTGCAGAACACCCTGAAGGTCCCAGGTAATGAGCCAATACAGGTGGGCAGACAGATGGTATTCCCAGTTGGAGCTGAGCACCTCCAGATGCCGGCTCTGAGGCCCTCCTGGCTGTGATATTAGGTTATTGGAGCTTCTTTAGGCTCTCAGCAGGCTTACCTGGGACCTTCCATTTGGCTTCAGGAGTCAGACACGCAGGTGGAGAATCATTCCTCCCACTGACACTGAAAACCAGCAGTCTATAGTGAGTTGGCACTCCAAATAGTGTTGCACAAAATTGCAGCAGTTTCCTATTGCCTGAGGCATAACCAGCTCTCCCTTCTGCCACTCCACCCCCTCACCCAAGTTTTCTTTTGCTCTATATTTGCCTTTATTCTTCGAGACTTAATCAATTTCACTTTCTTCCTGGAACTTTCCCTACCTATTCCAACTAGCAAATACCCGCTCTCTTTCCTCTGCAGGCTGCAACCCTGTTGCATATACTAGTTTGTATGGCGTGTTACTTTTCCTACAATTACTTTTCCATGGGCACAATTCAATGTAATATCTTCAAGGGCAAGGTCACATCCTGTGTTCTTTGGACACTCCTGAATACTAAGCCAGTGTTTGTATGTACTAAGTACTGAACTAATGTTTGGGAAATAATTTTTCTTTTACACATCTGGTTTGGCCTTATAGACCTCAACTCCAAATTTACGTTCTCTGCTGAATACCTTTTAAGTTTATAAGAGAGAAACTAGGAAAAGGGATAGAAAAATGTGTGGTAATGCCCATTGAAAACTGGGCCACATTCAAGAACCAAATGTCTTATGCTATGATGACTGGGGATGGGACGAGAGGTGATTATCACCACCAACAGTGCGATTTAATTGCCTTCTTTTTGGATTTTCCTCCTTTATTAAAGGACCTGGTGGATTATTTACGGGTTCACTCACATAGTGCTGCTTATGCTACATCCATGAGCCCCCCAATAGCAGAGCAAATCATCAGATCGATGAAATTCATCATGGGACTGGATGGGACCATGCAAGGTAAGAGGGCCTGCAGTGAGCACAGCTCCCATAAAACCCTTTCCCAGACCTCTCCCTGTGTCCGCTTGCCCCATCAATTCCCTCGTCTAAAATATACGCCTTCGAGTTAATGTAACTGAAATTGTACATCAAGCTATGTGTACATAAATAATACCTAATACACATCATACCTAGTACATAAATGTACCCAAACTACTGTCAGCACAGAAAAAAGAAATGCTTTTTTAAAGCAAAGGAAACTTTTTCATTTACCTCTTAATGTGATCAGCACATTTGGATAATTGTGTGTAATTAGTTGTGTTAAAATGAATCAAGCAACGGTGTGTGTTTGCCTGTGGTTTCTCAGAGCTGTCAGTCAATTTAATATACATTTTTTTCATCTATTCACCTCTTTCTTTCTTTTTCTCTTTCTTTCTTTCATGGGAGAGGAAATCCACCACTGGCCATTTGAGAACATATAGACAAAACAGCACACAATTCTTTCCAGCCATTTCTTTGCCATTGGGTCACCGCAGCCAAAGCATGTTAATTTGCTCAACTCAAATGAACTTAATCTTCTTTTTGGAAAATTGTTTCATCAAAAGCCCTTGGAAACCTCCTTCTCTCTTTCACATACAGTTTATAGAGCTTCTACTACATATTACAGTGTAGGTAACAGTGGTAAATAAGGCCCTTCTTGCTGCCAGACAGTCTAGTGAGTCTTTTTGTAGAAGCAGCAAATGATCCTGGGCCAGAACTGACCCCTGGGATAAATAATTCATGTGTTCCACCCCACCTCCCAGCTGATGTGAGGTCCTATTATTTACCTTATAAGTAGTTCAACCTTACAAGCCTACTACTTCGGGGGAAGTCTGCAGAAACCCATTATTTTTTAAAATTGTATCAAAACAGTAGAATATTCACAAACAAATTTACCCAGAAGCCTACTATATAAAATAGATTAGAACAGGGTTAGTCGTTCTAATCTCCAAACTGACGGCCCCTGCGACCTTTCTGCTGAGCTCTAGTGATCCCCAGGTCACTAATTTGAAAACCCCCAAGAGAGACCTTTCTCACAAAAGCAGGAAAATGGCTTGCAGAGAGATTTTGTTTCTCCTCTATGTAAAACGCAGGGATTGATTGATCTCTAAGGTCCCTTCCAGCCTTGTTTTTTGGGTTTTATGATTCTGTGTTTTATTGAACAGTCTGTGTGAAGAGGAAATGAAAATCCAATCTAGGGAAGCCACATGGCGCGATGGTTAAGGGCAGAGACTGAAAGCAGCTGCTTGATTTTGACACGTAGGATACTAGGCGGCCTTAGGCGAGTGACTTGACTTATCTGTTTAACCCTGAGCAAGTTACTTCTCTGTGCTTCAGTTCATCCAGCTGCAAAGGAGGGAAATATTATTGATGAGTTTAGGTTTTTATGAGACATGTAAAATGCTTAAAACTATGTCTGAAAACAATTATATAGTAAGCACTATATAGTGCTTATATAGAGTGCAATATATAGAGTGCTTATATAGTGCTTATATATAGTGCTTACTATATAATTGTTTGCCATGTTATTTGCTGTTATTCCTGAGGTGTTCAAGAAGTGTTTGGACCATTGTCTCAGGGCTTCTTTAGGAAAGATTCTTATGATGGAAGTGAGGTAAGACTACACATCCTCCAAGGTCCTGCATTAGTCAGGATAAGTTAACTTATGCCACATAACGAATAAACTTTGAAAATATCCGTGGCTTAATAAAACCAAGGTTTATTTGTTGTTTGTACCACAGTTGATACAAATCAGAAAACTCTGCACAGTTTGCCTCCATGGGGACAGCGACTCACGCTGCTGCCAGCTAGAGGTTTGGCCATCTCAGCGCGTGGCCTCCTTTGGCTAGAGAAAGAGAGCATCAGCCTAGAAGTGACACTGACCACCTTGTCCACAATCCACCGGCCAAACCTAGTTACATGGCCACACCCAAATTTGGGGAGAGTAGTAAATTGGATATGATAAGGATAAGCAAATTTCTTTCAACTTTTTAAAACTAAAGCTAGGACTAGAGCTGTTTCCATTCCCATGTGAGCTGTCATGTTGTGTAAAAAGCTGGCCTGGCACCACTGGTTTCTCATGAAGCCATTTAATGATCTTGAACTTCATGCATTTCTTAATGGAAAACAATTATTTGAGGTGTAAGTTAAAGAGCAAGTTAAGTGAATTGTCTTACAATGACCAGAATTATCCGTTGGTCTTATTTTGGAGATGAATAACTAGAAAAACAAGTTATTCTGAAAACTAGCCTATTTCTTAAGGCCTTTTGTGTATATATTATCAGAATCAGATAATTTACATGTACCCAACTTGGCCATCATTTCCTTCTTTCCTCTGGATTGCTTTAGCACTTCATCCCAGAGAACTCATTCTGTGTATTTGAGCACAGTTGAAGATCTGCAGAAAAACTGCACTCAAGATATAATCACTTCTCCTGTGATAGTTTTCTATCATCAATATTTATTCCTCTGAAGTTGGAGATATTCGCCTTGGTTTTCTCTCTCAGCATTAAAGTTAAAGAATTATTTGGTTGTTATGTTTAACCTCACAGTTAAAGTTTCTCCCTTCACTACTCTTCCCATCTTAAGAGAGAAAAGAGATAAATATATAAGAGAAGGCTATGTGGACAACGGGTCTCCTTAGAGCCAAGATCGGAGAACCAGGGAGAAATAGAGAACAGTTTCTTTTCAAAAGAATGAACAAAAGAAAGTAGGAGGAAAGAAAATTGTGAGAATCATCAGCCAGGTTTCAGATGGTTCTGCCTGACGCCTCTTTTGAAGAATTCAAAGGCACACACTGAATGATCATGCTGGCCTCATTTACAACAATGCCTGCTTTAAATAAAATGAGCAGGACAGGTTAGGAATATTGCGGTAACTCACCCCTTTCTGCTGA
Source organism: Micronycteris hirsuta (assembly GCA_004026765.1). NCBI lineage: Eukaryota > Metazoa > Chordata > Mammalia > Chiroptera > Phyllostomidae > Micronycteris > Micronycteris hirsuta. The sequence goes on along the minus strand of PVJI01011128.1, from coordinate 4,156 downwards.
GGTAGACAGACTCTCCGGGTAAAGTTGCCCCACGCTCAAAAGGAAGCACTATGTCATGCCGGAGCTGCTTTACAGGATCTAAGAAAGAGGGCCCGGCTCTTAGCCTTCATCCTCGGCCCACTCCGCTGCCACTGTGATTGGAGCCTTTCAAGGCTTTGTTTCGGGTTGAGTTTGGGGAGCGGTTGGCCAGATCTCTTTTTTGATGAATGTCTTCACTTTAATCTGCAATGCAAAGCCATGCGCTTCAAAGAAAGGCAAGCTACAGGAATAAGGTCAGTATTCCTTTGAAGCCAAGGTTCAAAGATGAAATAGCAGTCCCAGTGAAATGACAGTGTTTATGCCCAAACAAGCACCTCACTCTGCAGCCAGGCTGCTCGTGGGGTTAATGCACACAGGCTGAGGGGCTGCAGGTCTGTCGCGCGTGTGCTCCACATGCACCGAGGCCCTTTTCATCTCCAGTTCTGTCACTCCGTGCAGCACAATGAGCCCAAAGTGAAGATTTGGTTTCTCCATCTTAATGGCTGTTGGGTGGTCCACCAGCAAAACCAATGCTGGAAGTCCCTTGAGACCTAGAAATATGTCTTGAATTAATGTGGTGTTCTTCTGAGTGTTAAAGCCAGTGCTCAGCTTAATAAATATATCATGACTCAACTTCCAACTCGCCAGCCTACTCGATTTCAGTGTCAGCGCTATGCTAAACAACATCAAGGGGATGTTTATCTCATAGGACTAGGGGCCCAGAATCAGTTCCACACCAGTTGTGGCCGCTGAGGGGATCCCTCGGTGATTGGCATACCTTTTGAAGAGGTCCAGAAAGATTGCAGCGCAGTCATTTTCTTCTAGACAGACATGGCACAACCACAAGAGGGTGAGCCCCAAACCACACCATGACTCCCCTAAAGCACGCATTGTCGAAAATTCTTACTATTTATTTAATCTTTGATGAATATTTTTCCGTTAATAAGTCAACATTCTTTATGAGCTCCCAATCTTGTCCCTGCCTTTCCACCCTTCCTCTCCCCAGCTCTGGGTACACTTTCACTTCTCACATCACAAGGAGGATTAAGGGTGTGTGTTCTGCAGCAGGGCTGCTTGAGGCCCAGTCCCCTGCTTACTATCTGCTCCGTGACTGGCAAGGTGCTTACCCTCTTAAGCCTCAGTTCCTTCGTCATAAATTGGGGTTGTCAGAAGGATTCAATGATGCCATATAGATAGTGAACTTAACATGATGCTTGGTACACAGTAAACACTCAGGAACCTGAGTATGCATCAGAGTCACCTGGAGGGATGATGGAAAATTGCTGACCCTGCCCCCAGAGCCTCTGATTCAGAAATTTTGTTGCAACTCTCATAAGCTCCCAAGCGATGCTGATTCTGCTGGTTGAGGTACCACACTTTGAGAATCACTACTGTATGATGACCTCATAATCAATCATCCTCTCCTGTCAGGCACCAGTGGATTGTGCATTTCTTATGGAGAGAGACCGTCATCATATCACCAATGATCAGCACAGTGCTTGATACATAGTAGGCCTCCAATACATAGTTTCAAGTTGAATTAAAAAGAAATGTTCCAACCCCCTACTGCACATTGCCGTGATTCAGATGCTGATAATATATCTGTTAGTGTCATCTCTTCATCAAAAGACTCTAGCAGAATCTCTCAACACTTGGTACTGGCCGTCTCAGAGATTAAACTTGCTCACTGAGATCAGCCTTTTTGGGGGGGCGGGGAGGGATTCTTGCCTACATCCATGTCTAGTTTTGCTCATTATATTTATACACTAATTATAATGCCACAGATGTCAGAAAAATTTGCCCACGTGTTCCCAACCGTGTGAAGTGCGGGGACTACCTGATGGGAAAGAGAAAATGACCGCAAATCGTAGTACAGCAGTGGTTCTCAAAGTGAGAACTACAACAAGCATTCCTGAATCAGAAGTGCTGAGGGTAGGTAGGTCAGCAGTCTGGTTTCACCATCCCTGAAGGTGATTCTGATATAGGCTTAAATTTTAGAAGCATATTTCTATGTAAGGGAAAGGAAACAGGTGAGGCTATTGCACAGTGGGAAGTAAAAAGAGAACGGAATTCTGGCAGATGTAGGCAGGGGTAGATACACTAGCAGAATAGGAAGAGGAAGTACAGACAAAAATAAGAGAAAACCCGGGGTGGCGGCGGGGAAGCATAAAACACAGTTTGATCTACTTTTTTTCTACCCCTCTGATTCCTCAGTCCTGTTCACTCAGTTACTGCAAGCACCACCTATTCCTCCCCAGTTTCTGCGACCACTCTGGCATCAGGAATTAGCCAAGAGCTTTGTGTCTTCATGAAGTGTATGTTCCCCACAACAGGGTCCCTTTAAACCTGTGCATATAATTTTCTGAAGTTTGTAAAATCATTAATAGTTTATAGCCACAACATTGATTATATTATTTGATTTGATAGCAGGCATCTGGCAGAGACACTGCCGTTTCTCTAATACCTCATGCCTCCTGGTGTCGACAGGGCACTAGCCATATCATTGAATTCTTTATCTCTGCAGTGCATCTTTAGCAGGTGGAATCCAGCTGGTAAGCAAAGAAATCCCCAATGGGCAGCACTGCTAAGTTTAAATTGCAATAAATTAAGGTTAAGTTCAATTATGATAAATTCATAACTTAGAAAGAATGACTTTTCCTACAATAATGTGGGGTCTGCTTGACTTTACACTATAATCACCACCTCCTGTTGGCTACTATTTTTTCTGCTGTGATGGTTACAATTTTGATAACACAATGTTGAGATGGTTTGGGCGCTTTTCTAAGAAAAGATGGTCTGCCCAGCCTGATGCCGCTGTGGAATATCAGATACTAAGATTCTCGTTATACTTTCAATTTCATATTCCTCGGTCATCTCAGACATTATCAATCAAATGTGGATTCTATCCATATATTACCTCAACTCTCCACTTTCAGTTTAAAGAAAAGCTTACTAAGCCTCTTAGAGTATAAAAATTCAGCTTTTGGTGAACTTTAGGAAGGTCAGTTAGAAAAGGATAAGGAAACTGAGCCTGAAAGTTAGAACTAAGAACCTCCAGCATGTCCCAACAGAAGCAATTCTTCCCAAGTCAAGCTCCCTTTGCCCTTTAGAAAATTAAAAATGTGATCAGCGCAGGGATCTGAGGGGGAAGTATTAGATAGACACACTCCCCAACAGAGGGCCTCCTCACACTAAATCTTTCTGAGGTTTTAGTTCTTGCTTGACTTGGGAGGTATTTAAAACATTCCATCTGTGAAGAAGCTGTTACCTCGGCTCTAGATCTCTGTTTGCACTTCACATACTGCCTTCACATACTGGCCTGTCTGGGGAATGAAGGCTCTCAGTTAATGGGATTATTCTTTTTCCCTCTAAGTATCTGGCTCTGGGAGGAAGACTCTCCGTTCCTGACCTGGGGAAGGGATGTCCTTTAAATGCACACTTGGTTATATTATGGTGTCATTATTTTATGGTGATGTTCCCTATTCTAAAATTAAAACCAAACATTCCATCCCTTCATTGCAAACTCCCTGGTTCAATTAACTGAGAATATCTGAGGTGCTAAAGGTGACTGTGGTTTCTATGCAAAGAAAAAGAACAAGCGATGGAAAAACGAGCATGTGTTCTGTTAGCTGAAGAAGTTCGAATCCTATTAAAAAACAGATAAGTCAAAAATTATCACTGATACAATTTTTCTTAGCCCCACGAAGAGACAAATTTTTTACAAAATCAAAGAAAACAATTGGGACCTTCTCTGATTTTGCAGTGGCTTGTCAACTTCCCTCGTATTTGACCTCTTCGCCACCACACAGACCTTTCTTGCTCCTGACCCCAGACACAAATGCCCTTGTGCTTTCTGCTACTTGACCTCAGCTCTCAGGACAGGCCCAGACTGAAACTTGGGGCCCAGATGACATGTGCAGCCAGAATAGCTCGGAATGGGGTTTCATGCTGTAGTGACCCTCCTAGCTCCTATCACCAACCCAGAGGGACCTTCCCGCGCCACCCTTTCTAAAATACACCCCTTTCCTTATAGGTTACTCTATCTACCCCCTTATTCTGCACCATTTTTCTTCATAGCACTTCTTACCACCTGAAGTTATGTACTTGTTTCCTTGGTCATTGTCTGTCTCCTCCAGGA